>JAOYNU010048741.1:0-10940 GCA_026745395.1 Tympanopsis confertula | reverse complement strand
TAGAATAGCTAAATAGTATACGAAACTCGATATAAAAGTAGTATTCTATCGAATCCGTATAGCTAATAAAAATATCTAGAAAATAGCCTTTCGTATATACTATAGTTTATTCGAATAGGTTATTACCCCTTTTAATTTTATAAATAGTCTTTCTATATTCTAATATTTTATAAATTAAGTTTTTTATAATCTTCTCGATTACTATATTTTAGCTTATATAGATAATATTTTTATCTATACGGATAGTACTTTCGAAGAGTATCGGATTTAAGTAAAAGAAGTACTCTTATATCTCGAAAAAGCTAATTTATATTTAGATATCTCGAAGTACGAATTTAAAATTAAAAGTATTAAGTATTTTAGTTTAATTATTATAATTAGAGAAAGTATATTAATAGATCCTACTAAAATCGCTATTATTTACGAATAAGAAACTCCTACGAGTTTAAGAGGTATAAATAGATTTATTAGTTTTATTAATTACTACTATAAGTTTATATAAAACTTTAGTAAATTTATAAACCTATTTTACTAGCTTATAAAGAAAAATACGGTATTCGAGTAGTTAGAAGTTATATAAAAGGCTTTTAAGATTTTTAAAGAATATTTCTTAGCTAGTATAGTATTCGCCTATTAGGACCTAGACCGAGATATACGAATCGAATATAATATTTCTAGATTTACTATCGGAAAATAACTAGTTTAATAATACGATATTCTTTAATACCCTATTACTTTCTTTTTATATAAGATATCGCTAGCCGAATAGAACTACTTAATTTATAATAAAAAACTCCTCTCGATTATTACCGGAATTACTAAATAATAGGTAAAACTATATAAATTAACCTCTTTAATAATAATTATAGACTATAAGAATTTAGAATACTTCTATAAGAAGAGATACTTATCGGAATACTAAGTATACTAGATAGAATTACTAGAAGTACTACTTTAATAAAAAATAGTTTATAGGCCGGGTAAACTATTATAAGTCCTAAATACTCTCTCGTATATAGATACCTACGATAATAGTTCTAAATATACTAAAAATCGATATTTATAGCTCTAGAAGGAAATTTAGGACTTTATTATAATAACTTTAGAAATAAATACTAAAATTTAACTTTTTCGCTTATTAGAACTTCGAAATTTATAAAAAGTTATAAGAGTAGTAGACCTTTTATACGAAGAACTAATATAACTAGTTCTAGAAAAAGCGCTAATATTCCCTTCGAAGCTCGTACCCCCTACGATAGTTTAGATCTCGGAAGCCTTAGTCGATAAATTTTAACTCCTTTTACGTAGTAAATTATAGATTTTAAACTATAAGCCCCTCTATATAGTACTTATTTAATAGTATTACGATTTAGTTATTAGAGGATACTTTAAGTATAAAACTCTTATTATTATAGTTATATAATAATTCTTCTAGTTTAAACTCGGAATAAATACTCGTAAACTCGTAAAAGCCTATTTAATATATAGTAAAAATAAAATTTAAAAGTAAAAGAAGTATAATTTACTATAACTTTTACCGATACTATTACGAAATTAGGCCTTTATTTTAATAGATTTTATAATATACTTACTAAGTAAATAGGGTTATAAGTAGCTATTAGTAGTTATAGACTACTTTTCCGAAAGCCTTATATTAATACTATTACGAATAGGGGAAGTTAATAATATAGTTAAAACTTTTTTAATTTATATTTATATATACTATAGACCTTCCGAATTAATTATCTTAGATAGAGGAAAGTAATAAATTAATAGTTTCTAAAAATACTTCTACGAGCTACTAAAAATTAAAAAAAAGCTCTTAATTACCTATTATTTATAAACTAATAGTACTACTAAGAGGATAAATTAAAAGGTATAGTAGTTCTTATATTATTATATTACTTTTAGCTAATAAGATTAGGCCTCGTAGTTACTAGTAGTTTAATTAGTTTTTAATAACCGGCCCTAGTATTCGAGAGGAGGCGTTTTACTTTATTTTATTACTTATAGATACGATATAGAACCGATTTAAATAGATAAAAATTAGAGCTAACCCGGTAGTAAGTACTCCGTAACTAAAAGTATAATTTCGAAATTCTAAAAAGTCTAATAATAAGTAGTTATTACTCTTATAAATAATTAATAAATAATAAAAAAATAAACTAATCGATATAAATATACTATAGAGAACTTTAAAGTAGGTAATTAAGTATAGTTAAACTTTAGGAATATCTAAATAAAGTATTTAAATAAAAAACTAGATTAGCTATATATAAAATATACTATTACGAATATAATTACGCCGAATATCTACGAACTAAATATCCCCGCCGGTATCTATAATTACTTCTATTTAGACCTCTTATACTCGGTAGAATACGAAAACCTACTATCGTAATAGCTCTACGATAAAATAACCCTACTAATTATAATTAATAGAGAATACGAATTCTAAGTAAAAGCGATCTTATATACTAGAAAACGATAGAATAAGTATATTATATAAGTAAAATAAATAGGCTATAAAACCCCTACTCCTATAAGCCTAGAAAATATTAAAAGTACTACGGCTTTAGATAACTAGGAAGCGAAGTAGGGGAGTATCTAATAGAACGATAAGCCGAGAGAGTACTATCTAATAAAAACTAGGTATTTAAAAGTATAATAGAAGAGGTTTAATACTATAGAAAGAAGAGAGAGAGAGAAGGGGTAATATTATAGGGTAAGACCCGTTAGACCTAAGAGGTTATACTATAAGTATATAACTACGTTACGAGCTAGGAAGCCCTACTTTAGATCCTACGAGAGCTTCGTTTTAGCTTACTCTCGTTATCTAATTAATAAAAGTCTATCGGCACCCTAAACTACTATTTTGCAGCGCGTTGCCGTCAACAGCGAGCGGAAACGATTATAGATAGAACTAGTATTAACTATAGGAATTAATAGCTCTTATAAGTCGATAATAACTAAGTTAAATTAAGAAGATACTAATATCTCGTTAATAGATTCACTATTTTCTCGCTAGTAATAATTATACTTTCTCGGTATACTTTTTATAGTTACGATATAAGTACTTCTTTTTTTAATTATACCCTAGAGTTCTTCGTAGATAAACTCTATATATAGTATACTATAAGTCTTTATCGATAGGCCTTTAGTCGGATACTTCTCTAAGAAGAGTTACTAGTAGTATAGAGGTATAAAAATCTTCCTAGTTTTATTAGTACTTAGACCTTAGGATACTATTTAGCTTCTACTATAACTATATCTTATAAATTAGATATAAAGTATTATACTAGTATTATAGTTTTTCTATAGTAATATCTAAATATTAAAACTCTTCGTATAATATTTAATAAACTATAACTAAAACCTCTCTATTACGCCTCGGTACTTTAAAATAACTAATTTTATTTATATATTTTACTTCTAGTAGTAGTATACTATATCGGAAGAGGAGTTCTAGGTTATTATATTACGATATAAGACTACGAGTAGAAAATTAAAACTCGATAAATAACTTAATAGTATCGTCTATAGTAATTAGGTATCCCTTACTACTTTAAAAAAGACTTAAAAAACTAGTATTATTTATAATATCGATTATAGAGGTCTCCGTATCGTAGATATCGTAATATTATCGGTTAATATAGTTAATTAAAAAGTAAGTTATACGGTCTCATAATATTACCCGTATTATTAAGCTAATTACTAATAAATTACTATATATCTAGATTAAGAAAGCGGGTAGATTAGGGTCTATACCTACCTAGCGGGATACTTCGATATGTGAGATTTAGTGGAGGTAACTGCAGCTGGTTAGGGCCTAGATATTACTAAACCCTACTGCTAGATTAATCGTATTATAGTTACTTAATTAAATCTATCGTAAAACTCTTTAATTATAGTAGATATCTATCTAGGAAGCCTACCGTAGATACGGTATTATATTTAAGTATTACTAGCTAGCCTTTAAATATATAAAATATCTACTTAGTTATACTTATATCCTTATACTCCCCCTCGGAATTAGCTTCTAATATAGTATTATAAAGCTATTTCCGAATAGTTTTATTATTTCTCGTCGTATATACGTACTAGATCGTCTAATCTATCCGTACCTTTAAATAAATAAATCCTAGTATAGCGATTTTAAAAGTAATTACCTCCTATAAGTAATTATATTATAGTTTTTATCCTTAAGTATTTTACGAATATTTTAAAAGCCTTTCTATTTAAGTACTTCGTTAAATTATCTATTATTTACTTAGTTCTTAAAGTAAATTTAATTATAAAGTACTAATCTATTACTTCCTACTTAATAAAGTAGTAATACTTATATATATAGGTAGTATAATTAGCTATTTCCGGATTTATAGCTATTTTTATAGCTATTTTACTATTAGTATATACGTAGATAAGCCTCCCCTTTAAAAATAATCTTATCCCTAGGTTATCTAGGAAGTTTCGAATTTAGGTTAGCTTGTAGCTAATAGATAATAGTACTACGTATTTAACTTTACCGGTTGTGAGGTTTTACTTATAGGTGTGTTGTTATGTGTAAAGAGCGTTAATTATTCTAAGTTATATTAAGCCGGTAGGCTAGAAGATAAGCTTCTAGCCCTACGTATATTACGTAATATATAGTTATATAACCTACTAATTTATTCTTTTATTATAGTACTAGTTATAGTATCTCTATACCTTAATACTCCCCCTTAACGTATACTAGTAATCGTTATTTATACTATATCTTTCTTTTTCTATTCGACGATTATAATTAAGCTTTTAATAAAAGCTTTAATTAATTCTATCCTAAAAAGGTCCCGATAGTATATAAACTTATCTTTTACTATAATTTTCGTTAAGAAGAAGTCGGCTACTTACTATTCGTTAGGGATATAGTAGATATTAATAGTACTATTATTAGAGCTATACTAAATATAATAACTATAATTACCGATATAGTATATTCTAGTACTAAATTTTAAATTCTAGATTAATACTTTTATAGCTATTAAGTCTATATTAATAAGTATCGGCTTTAATAGCTTATAATTAAGTACCTCGAGAAAGTTATATATCTAAATTATATCTTATATAGCCTTAGATAGTAATAGGTATTTAGCTTTACTAGTAGATCTAACGATAACTATTAGTTTATATAACCTCTAGTAGATTAAACCTCTAGCTATTATAAACTTATATCCCCCGACGCTATATCTATCGGATACCCCGAAATTAGTATTATAATATCCGTATAACCCGAAGTTATTATTAATCGCTAATTCGAAATCCGGGTAGTACTAGATACTAATTATTACTATTTACTTAAAGTATTATAAAACTCTAATAATAGTTATTTTATAGTTTTCTTTTAGTATAGCTTAAGCTCTCGAGAGTAAGCTATTAATTAGTAAGATATTAGCTCGGGTTATAATTAATATATAGTATAATAAGCCGATAATAGAATAGTAGTTTTCGTATACTTAGGGATTTAATAGGGTACTAGTATATTTACTATCGATATTATCTAGTTTTTATATTTCGATAACTACTAGTATTTATATTCTATTATAATCCGCTATATTAAACTTCTCGAGGATATTAATAATATATTAATCCTAGTAAAGACTAATCGATTTATTAGATCCTTCTATAATTCTAATACTTAAGTAGTATAATAGCTAGCTATAATCTTTAATTAGTATATAGTAGTCTAGTTTTTCTATAAAATCTTTAATTTTAGCGTTTATAGGTCCGATAACTAAGAAGTTATTAACGTAAGTTATTATAATTATACTAGTATTATAGTCGATATATACTATATCGTCGTAGTATACTTCTATTATTCCGATAGCTTTTAGGTTAAATTTTAGTTAAATTTAGAACTCGTTTCTAGTTTATTTTAGGCTATATAATAGTACGCCGAGTTTAATAACTTTTTCCTTTACCTAGTTATATTATTTTACTTAAACTAAGTTATACTCGAAGTATAGTAATAGTAGTTTAAAAGTCTATATATAAATATCGTACTTAAATTTACTATTAAAATAAGCTAATATAATATTAATCTATTACTATTTATACCCTTTTACTACTACGAGTACTAGGACGATTCGTTATAATATTAATTATACTATTAATAAATAAATTTTATCGTAATTAATTCCGTATTATTAATAGAAACCTCTCGTAATTAGATAAATTTTATACTTTACGAGTTTACCTATTTTATTATATTTAGTTTTAGTAACTTATCGGGTATTAATTAGATATTATTTCCTAATTTTAGCTTTATTAATAAAAATAAATATACTTTTCTCGAATAACTTAGTAATTTTATTAAAAATTACTTTAATTTATTTATCTTTATTTAGTATATTTAATACTTCTTTTATCGTATAAAGGTTATCGAATTTATTTATATTAAGGATTCGGGGGGAAATAAGTATATATAAACTATTAAAGAAATTATTATTAATTTAGGTCTACTTAAAGAAAAAGTTTTAATTAAAGTTCTCGATTAAGAAGAAGTTTTCCTAATTATAAGCTCTTTAAGCCTAGTTATTTAACGGCTTATTATTATCGCCGTTCTCTATAATAAGATATAATTACCCGATATTATCGTCGCTATTATTATCGTCGATATTACGTTTTTCTCCCCCTTAATTAAATAATAAATTATTAATTTTAACGGGAATTATCTTATTTTAGAATATACTTTTAGGTTATATATAATAGATATATTTATCGAGGTCGTCGTTATTTTAAAGTTTATAGAATATAATATTTTAGGAAATAATAATATAATAGTATTCTAGGAAATAAATACTATAAAATTTAATACTAGTATATTTAATTAGAATACTAGCTATAGTATAGGTAATACGTTTTTATTTACTACTAGGTTATTAAAGAAGGTTATTATTAATAAAATACTTATAGTTAAGTATATATAAGTATCTAATTAATAGAATATTAGTAGTAATATTAATACTTACTAGTATTCTAATATCTTTTTAAGTAGCTATAGGTCTCGTAGTACTTTTATATTTTTTATATAGGGATATACCTTTAAAGTTAATTATTATCGATAACCTATTTATAATATTAATAATAGATTCGACGATATATAACTAAAACTATACCGGAATCGCTATATCGATTATATAAGCTCTAGTTTTATTCTAAATAGTTAAAAACGACCGTTTAACTATATAATTTTATTAAGGAGAGTATAGTAAAAAAGCTTTAAAATAAATACTATACTCTTTATAGAAATCTCTTAGGTTACTAATATAGATATTAGTACTATTATCGTAATAAATTTAATTAAAGGCGCGAGTATAGTCGTTAATAAACTATATTATAATTATTATTATATCTACTCTACTTAGGGCTTTATAATTACGAATATAACTTTTCTAAATCGCTAGGTATTATTAGTACCTATTACTATATATTTAAATCCCTTATAGCCGACTAGTATATTTAACGATATATTAATATAAATACCCTCTCTAATTATAGTAGCTCTAGCTTAAGGTAATTTTAGGATATATCGTAATAACTTTACTAGGTTATATAATAAGTAGGCGTAGTCGAATTAATATACTACGGCCGATATTAAATTATAGTTATAGGTAATATTAATAGTTTTAGTTATAACTCTCGATAATAGGTAAGCTAAGTACTTATAATATAGGTAGATATTTTATACTAGTTTAGATATAATAGTAATGACCTAATCGATAAGTTCGATATACCCGATCTTTCTTATATCCCTATTACTTATTTTAATAATAACTCTATTTTTATATATAATAAATAGCGCCTCTAAGAAAAAACGTCTACGGATTATATCGATTTAAGTAATTATAATATTATTATAATTAATTAGATTATTATAGTAGAGGTACCTACCTTAGTAGTACTATTATAGACTACTTATAATTATAAGTTATATTATTTTAACGAATAATATATTTTCGATAATAATAATCTAAAAACCTCTAATATTCGGATTAAAGTCGTAGAAAGTATATACGATAGTTTTAGCTTTACGTACTATTATAGTACCGCCTCTAGTTATAATAAAATAAATCGGGTTAATAGTCTTTAGCGATTTAAGTATAAAAATATCCTTTCGCCTTATAATATCTATATTAGCGCTAGTATCGAATAGAATAGGATTAACTTCGTTAGTATTTTATAATTATTATTTAGTATAGAGAATTTATATTATTTTTATAGGTTTTAGTAATACTATTTAATTAAAATAGTTAGTATTTTTAATAAGTTTTAGGGAAAATTCCCCCTCGGATTAAGTACTAATACTCTCTCGGTATAATACTATAGTAAGTAATCGAACTATATATATTCCCGCGAGGGGATAATTTATAGTATTTATATTTTCGCTAATTACTTATATATTATCGGTATCTAGTTATAAAATAGTATTATTATTTCCCGAACCGCTTACTACTACTATAGTAGTTTTTTCTTATCGATTTACCTATTACTAGGTATACTAGATCTTTTTCTATTCTAGGATCTCCTTCTAGTTCTTAGGCTACTTTATTTTATTAGTACCCTAATACTTACTACTATATCTCTTCTTATATATTTTATATAAGCTATCGGATTTACTTTATCTACTAATCTACTTATTCTTATTAGTAAGTACTAAAGAAGACTAATAGTTATTTTTATTATCCCTAGCGGGACTCTTATATTTTCTAGATTAATTCGTACTAATATTATTATATTAGTTATTACTTTATTTATTATCTAAAAACTTAATATTATTATCCTTCGGAGTATTATATTTCTTAGTATTTAATATTTTTAACCTATATAGTATTAATATTATCTTATTAAACTACTTTTTTTTAGTTAATCCGCTTATATATTCTATTATAATTAATTAGTTAGCGAAGTAAGGGTAATACTTACGAACGGCCTCTTTAGCTTCTAGATTATCTAGTTAGCTATTAGGTATAGCTAACCTAATTTCTTAGTATTAAGGGCGGTTTAATAGAACCGAGTTAGGAATTAGGAGATAAACTTATCTAATTTAATATTTAAAGTAATCTAGTTATTAAGTACTTTATTTATAATATCCTTAATAAAGCGAGAGTAATTAGATTTAATTAATACTTATAACTAAATTAGGTTTATACCTATTCGAGTATATATTAGCTAGATATTATAGGCGAGGGAATTATATATCTAGTTCTATACTCTTATAATTAGTATTTTTAGTAATCGTAGAAATATACTAATAGATAACCCTACTTTAACGAGGCTATACTTAAGATTAGCCTTCTAATTATCGAAATTTATAGTATTTTTTAGTTTCTATAACTTACTAGTATCGAAGATTTATTTTCGGATTTCTTTAGTAAGTAGTTTATCTTCTATAAGTACTATACCTATAAGTCTAAGAATATTAATAAGTAATCCTTTTAAAAAGTAATTATAGATAATTTCTATTAAAACTACGCTTTTAACGTATTCGAAGCGATTTCGGTATTCTAGCTCTATAATAAAAGCCGATAATAGCCTAATAAGTTCGTTATTAAAGATATCTCCTATACCTACTAGGCTAATAGGTCCTATAAAATAGTTATTAATATTAAGTATAATAGTATTTTCTAGGATAATATTAAATTATAATATCTAATATAAACTATATAGTAATAAGTAAATAGATTAAAAAGGCGATTTTTCTAGAATATATATACTCCGTATTTCTCTAAGTACGATTATAAATAGAATAAGTAAATAAATAGATTAATAGTATTATAATTATACCTAATACTTAGTATAAGTAGATCGTAATTCGCCTTAGCTCTAGTATATTCTTTTATTTTAAATATTTATTCTTTTATATATATATTTAATAAAACTATTTATAAATAATCTATTATAAACTACTAGTATAATCTTATTTAGGAATTCTATATTCTATATCTCTATTCGGTTATTAAGTTCGTACTATAGTTCGTCGAGGCCTTCTAGTTAGATATCTACGGATTATTATTAAATTTACGGCGCTAGGCCTAGGTTTTACGGAATATTCGTTCTTTAGGGTTATAAGGCTACTATTATTAACCGATATAAATTAATAATCGGTATAAGTTATTAAAGTAGTAATATAAATAAGTAATTTAGTACTATCGGGGTAGATAGTAAATTAGTTAAATACGATTTAAGCCCGGGAAGTATAATTTAGCTTAGTATATATAATAACTAGGTAATTAGTTTAATAAATAAATTAACGTATTATCTAGGAGATTAGATCTATAAATATTTCCTTTAGTATAATAGTATAGGAGTAGATAAAACTAGGATTCGTATTAATATAAGTAGTATTTTTAGTAGTTCGATAGAATTTTATAAAACTAATCGGGGAGTATTAATAGATTTAGATTTAATTCTCGAGTTATTAATCGTTTATATAGAATAGATCTAGGTCCTAACTAAGTTTATAGGTAGTCTAAGTTCTCTAGGTAATAGTATACGATTCCGAGGTTATCTACGTATATAACGGTCTACGTAAGAGGTAAACCTTTTTATATAAGATAAGATTATATTCTAAACTAAAGAGAAGAGAAGGAAGAAGGAGATCCTATAGGAGGTATAGGGTTCTTTATATATAACGAGGGACCCTTAAAAAGTCCGGAGAAATCTATATAGTTCTATAAGCCTAGATTTATATCTCGGTCTAATAGAAAAAGCTAGTAATATATCTCGGGGTTTCCTTATACTAGGGTTCTAGAATACGCTATTATCGATTTACTAGTTCGATAATTAAACTACTAAGTCGAAAGTAAATTCTTTAAAATACTTAAGTTCTCCTAGTTCTATAGGTAGTATTTTCTTATCGATTTAACTAGTATTCGTAGAGTTAGACGGCGGCGAAGATAATA
>JAOYNU010048630.1:0-10943 GCA_026745395.1 Tympanopsis confertula | reverse complement strand
TACGATACGTTTATATACTAGGATTACGACGCCTTTACTCTCTAACTTACGTACCCTAACCGAAGAAAGGCCTGATATATCCGCTAACTATTTAACTTTATAAAGGCTAATCCTAATTAGCTTAGTAATATCTATATAATTATAAGTTATAGCTAAGGCGTCTAGCTTTAAGTATACTATCCTTCGGTAAATAAACTATACCCTCTCTACTTTACCCCTAGTAAAGCTAATTTCTAGCTCCCCTTTAGAGTTAACTTCTACTAGGAATACGATAATCGTATCGTTACTTTTTTTAGGTAATTTTATTAGTTCTTAGGGTACTACCTCGCCGACTCCTTAAGGGTTTTTACTTAAGTAGAAGTCGTTATCTACTATTCGGGCTATCTAAGGCGCGAACCTCGTTATTTACGATTTTACCTTTTTTTTAGTACTAGATCTTCCTTAAGATAATATAGATAAGGAAGTCTAAGACGATTATAATATTTATAAGGGTTAATTACTTTACTATACTTTCGTCGACGATTAGTTTAATTATAACTAAATATATATAAGTAGCTTTTATAAAGCCCTTACCTATCTTAAAAGTATACCTAGTAGGTAATACTTTTCTAGACCCTAGAACTACCTATATTAACTCGTTACTAATATAGATATCTAACCTTATATCGAATAACTATAATCGAGCCTAGTACTATTCTATCGCTATTACTAAAGGTATACTAACTTATAGTATATCCTAGATAGCTATAGTTATTCCTCTTTATTTCTTTTTATAATTAAAGATTCGTATAGCCGGATAGACTTTAAACCTATCCGAGCTATATTACGATAAACAAATATAGTAAGACGTAATACCCTCTATCTTTAAAGCTTTATAACCGGTATTAACTTAATAAATTTTCGTAATAAACTTTTATAATTATACTAAAAAAAGCTAAGCCCCGAATAACTAGAACTTAATCTATATCCGAAAGTCTCCCTATATATTACCGAGTAAATTATACGGAAAACTCTATTACTACCGGCTATAAGAGGAGCCCTTATTAGTATAAAAGGAGGGCTTTCTCCTTAGAGATTTTATACTATCTTCTATTAGACTTAAATAAACTTACTTAAACTATTTTTACTTATTAATATAACGAAAATAACTACTAAATCTACTAAAATAGATATTTCTTTCCCCTTTTTCCCCGGGTTCTCCGAAGAGAATACTATAGTACTAATACCTAACCCTACTAAAGCTACTATTATAAGGGTCGGAAGATTAAAAAGAGATGAGTTATTAGCCCTTCTAGAGAAAGGCTACGAGAAGCTTATTTTAGCCGGCCTAATCGAGGTAAACCTCGATAAAGTACGAAGCCTATTAAAAACTTTATAAGAGGATAACGATATAAAAAAGGTTAATATTAACGTCTTTTTAAAATTATTATATAGCGGTAAGTTTAATACGTAGTTTACGTAGGTAACTAAGGAAAATTAAAATAGGGGTAGGTAATTAATAGGTTTTAGTAGGGTTATCGGAGGGTATATAGGGCTCGATACGGTCAGAATTTAGTATAAGTAATAAGTTAGGTTATATAGGGCTAGCGTTTCTATCTATAATCGGTTTTAAATTAATAAAAAGATACGTTAATACTTTAAGCCTTTTAACGCCGTTGCTTAGGGTAAATTCCTCTTTATATAGTATTATTAGTATCGCCTCCGGATAAGGTCGGCGCTATTTAGGCTAAAGTTATTAGGGCCTACGTGATATAGTTTAAGTTATATTCCTTCGTAATATATTTAGGTTTATTATATTTATAGTATTACGGGGTAAGACCCGTAGGACCTGAGAGGCCTAATAGAATAACCTTTACTTATCCTATATACTAATAGGCCTTAGGGACCGGAGACGTTATAAAAATACTATAAAAATACGCTTATAGCTATAAGCTATATAACTAATTATATTTTACGTATAATAACCTAGTATTTAAGTATATTTTATATATAATAAACTAAGATAATTACTATTTATAACTACTCGATCGCTCTATAAGATAAAGAAGAGAGAGGATAATAAGTAGAATAAGATAGAGGTTCTCCTATTTAAGAAAAAATTAAATCGGTTACTATATCCTATAAACCCTTTCCCTTTTCTCCTCCTCTCCTTCTAGATCTACTAGTACTCTTAAAAGAAATAGTTAAAGAATAATATTATAAGTATACTATCGTAATAATAGAAGAATACTAATATTAACTAAGTAATAGTATTATAACCCCTAATCTATTTACCTAGCCTAAGATCTAGAAAGAGGTTGACTAAAATATATACGCTATATAAGTAGCCTAGAAGAAAGAGGATAAACCCTAAATATCTAGTAAGACTTATACGATAATTCTATAAATAAATCTACCTATTAAATTTAAAAAGAACTTAGAGGAGAATAAGAATACTTTCTTATAGTAGCTATACTATATATTAGTTTATATAAAATTAAAAACGATATCGAGAAAGTAATACTAAAGTAAACTAATTTTAGGAAATAAACTAGAACCTATTAGACTATATATATTACTAGTACTTACGATAACTAGATATTTAAAATTATTTAGAACGATTTTATAGGGTTCTTAGACTCGGAACTAACCCTACTTTACTTATATAGTAAAAATACCGTAGCGGTATTAATAGACTAGTAGTAATAAGAATATAAACTTCTAATTACTTTAATTTATAATATTTTAAGAATTAAAGCCGAAAGTCTATAGGAATTCCCTAAACCCTTTTAGGTATTTATTATCTACTATATAATTAATAAAAAAAGTAAGAAGATTATTATCTTTAGGGCTAGTTCTATTCCCCCTACCCTCTAAGAGCTAAAAAACTTCGCTTTAGCTAAGGAAAAACCCTTATAGTAGACCTACTATTTAAGGGATAATAGGTATAAGAATAATTATAATAAGGATTTAAAGTATAAAGGTTCTAAAAGACCTTATAATATATTAGAAAGCCTATTTATAAACCTCCTAGAGGTTTAGAAAAATAATATAATTAATAAGTAGCCTTATCCTAATTATATTATAAATATACCCTAAAAATATAAGGTAAGGAGAGATTCTTCTATACTTAAGTACTATAAGTATAAACTTATAGGTTATACGAGATTCTAGTATATAGCCCTAATCTATACCTAGTATAGTAGAAGGTTTTATACGACTAAAAACTATAAGCTACCCCTTCTTCTAGCCGAAATAACTATATAAGAGAAGTTAGATAGTAATAGAATACCGATAGTTAAAACCCGACTTTAGGATAAAGCCTAATAACCTATCCCTACGAAGAAGGGATTTATTATACCTATTATCGTAAAAATAGGATATCGGTAAGAAGATATAAATACTCTTCTAAATATAAAAACTAAACTATAAACTATAATCGATAAAACCTAGTAGAAGAAAAAAAGTAGGGTTATACCTATTCTTATAAGAGATATAATTAATACCCTAATAGCCTAAAGAGATATAAAAATAAGAAGAAGAATAACTACTATTATAAAGATTATAAATTCGGAAGGAAAAACCTAGACTTTTAGTTATAATACGATTATTACGAAGATCTATAATCCTAAGTACTAGATAGTAATTAAACTAAATTAATTAATAAAAGTAGACCCCGATATATACTTCTCGACGGGCTAATAGTATTATTACCCTTTAAAAGAAGGATAGGATAGTATTAAGTTAATCTCTACTTTAGAGGAAATACGATATATTAGGAATACCGTAATAACTTATATATACTTATTATATATAGGGTTACCTTTAAAAAAACCTCCTATTACTACCCCTATATAAAGGCGAGACCCTCTAGGTATAATAGTATATTAGGTAGCTAGTATATTATTAGAGTATTTAGAATATAATAACTAAGTTCGCTTATATACTCGATTATAATAAAGATAAAGATATTATAACTATACTATAAGAGTACCCTAATTAGTAGATTAATAAAGAAGAGAAGTTCCTAGATATAGAGGCCGTAGATAGATTACCCCTACTAGGTAGAAAAACCTATACGATCGACTTAGAAGGCTTACCCCTTAAGTATACTTTTATCTACCTACTATATAAAAAAGAATTAAAAACCTTTAAAAATTATAAAGAATAAGCTCTAGACCTAGGATAGATTCGTAGAAGTAATAGTCCTCTAAAAGCCCTAGTTTTCTTCGTACTAAAAAAGGGAAGTATTTTATAGCTCTATATAGATTACTATAAATTTAATACTATTATAAAGAAAAATCGTATACCTCTTCTATTAATTAATAATATCCTCGAACGCCTATTAAAGGCTAAAGTCTTCTTAAAACTAGACTTTAAGAACGTATATTATAAGATATATATTCGCGAAGGCGATAAGTAGAAGATAATATAGAGATATCGATATAGATACTTTAAATATATAGTAATATTATTCGGGCTTATAAATATACCTAGTATATTCTAAAATTATATAAAAGATATCCTAAAAGACTTTATAAATACTTACTATATCGTATATATAGACGATATACTTATTTATAATAATATACTAGAAGAATACGTTAATTATATTAAAATAATCGTTAAGGCCTTCTAAGATACTAGCCTCTATAATAACCCTAAGAAGTATAAGTTCGAGACTAATAAAGTAAGTTATTTTAATTAGGTCGTAGGTATTAAGGGAATTAGTATAAATCCTATAAAAGTTAAGGAGATACTTAATTAGCCTAAACCTCGATCCGTATAAGATATTATATCGTTTACCGGATTAACTAATTATTATAGGCGGTTTATTAAGAATTATAGTAGAATTATAATTCCTTTAAGTAACTTAATATACTAGGGTAATACTATAACTATATATAAGAAGTTTTTTATAACTCGATAGAAGAATATTTAAGGAAAATAGCTCTATATAAGACCCCTATATATAGGGGATAAGGGCTAGTAAGTAGTAGAAGAACTAAAGAAAGCCTTTATAGAAGCTAGCGTACTAGCCTATTTTCGGCTTAAGTACCCTATTTATATTAAGACTAATACCTTAGATTTTATAATTAGAGCTAGAAGTAGCTTATAAGGGCGTAGGCCCTTATAGTTTTTATATCGAAGAAGCTTAAAAATACTAAATTATACTATAATACTTTAGATATAGAGCTTCTAGTTATTTATAAGAGTTTTAAAATTTAGAGGTATTACTTTATATATACTTTAGTACTTATAGATATAAGAATAAATTATTTAAATATTAAATATCTACTATTAAAACCCTAATTATCTCTAAAGTAAGTAATAGTATTATCGTACCTAGTTCTTTTTAACTTTATAATTACTTATCTTCTAAGGCGGAAGAACCTAGTAGATCCTCTATCGTAAAGGTTAAATTTTAATAACCCTATAGAGAGAAGAAAAGCGAGATAGGCTATTATACTTTAGTTTTAATTATATTTTATAAATAAAAATATTATACTATAGAAGTATACTAAATATATAGTAGTATACTAAATAGTTTTATTAAGTATTACCCCGTTATAGGATACTCTCTTTAAGTTAAGGCTAGTACTCTAATAGTATATTATAAGTTTTCTAAGTTAATACCTCTATATCTAGCCTAAAAAGATAAGACCCTCGAAACTAGTAATAGGATATCTAAATAATAGTATAGTAATCTAAGTATATACTTTAGGTTTTCCTACTACTAGGGAAAATAATTTATAATATCCTCTATTATCGATAAGGAGGAAATAGCTAACCCTACTTTTTAAAAGGATAATAAAGTAGTATATATTATACTCTTTAACTTAAATCTATAATTAGACTTTATTAAAAATACTATATTTAAATATATACTCCGCGAGGTATATTAAGGGGATACTTTTATTACCGAATAGAGATATTCCTAGATATCTTATATTAAAAACGTATCTAGGAGAGCTAGATCGACTATTTAGCTTAAAGAGTATAATCTACTCTATCGGAATAGTAAAATATATACCCTAGATAGTCTAAAAGCTAAAGTATTATATATATACTATAATAACCCGTATACTAGGTACTAGAGTATATCTAGGATAGTAGCTCGTATTAAAAGTATATTTTTTTAGCCTAGTATTAATAAAAATACTAAGTAGTAGGTATATACTTATAGTTTATATTAGGTATTTAAGCCCTTATTAAAGAAACTATATAGTTTACTTAAACCTTTACCTATTCTTTAAGGCCTATAGTAAGAGATTACTATTAATTTTATTATAGACCTACCCCTAGTATCCTCTAAAAAAGCCGGTATTATAATTCGATTTAGTAATTATAGATAGATTTATAAAATAAATTAAATATATCCCCTATTTAAAGTATATCTATAGTATAGACCTAGTATAGTTATTTTTAGATAAGATCTTCTAATCTTATAGGCTACCGATAGGAATAATATCCGATAGAAGTTCGGTATTTATAAGTAAATAGTAGTCTAGTTTTTATAACCTCCTACTTATTAAAAGAAAGTTAAATATTAGCTTTTACTCCTAAACTAATAAGTAGATAAAGAGATAAAACTAGGTCTTAGAATAGTATTTTAGAAATTACTATTCGAAGTATTAAGACGACTAGGATAGCTAGCTACTACTAGTTTAAGTTATATATAATATATTTAAGTATTCGGTAATAAAATAAACCCTAGCGAAGTTTTTACTTAAGTATAAGCCGCGTATACCTTATAATACTATAAAAATACCGTATAAGTATACTAAAGAAGTAGAGAACCGAGTAGAGATAATAGTAAAAGATAAAAACCTTATAAGAGAAGCTTTACTAAAAGTATAAATATCCGTATCTCGATAGTATAATAAAAAGCGAAAAAAGTACTTTTTCTAAATTAACTAATAAGTTCTATTAAATACGAAAAATATTAACCTCTTACGACTATATTAAAAACTAGGACCTAAATAGATAAGTTTATATTAAATTAAATTAATTAAGTCGTCTAGAAATACCGTCGAACTAAGCCTTCTACTAATAATACGTATTTATAGCGTATTTAATATATAAAGCCTTAAACTTTATATCTATAAGCCTAATAAAACCCTAGAAATATAATTAGATAACCTTTTTAATAGAGAAACTATATACGAGGTCGATTTTATCGTAGACTATAGAGGTAATAGAAAGAATAGACTATATAGAGTAAGATAATTAGGATATAATAAAGACGAAAATACCTAAGAACCCTAAAAATACTTTAATAATAAAAGGATATAGTAGGAGTATAAGGAAAAATAAAGGAAATTTTAAAAAAGAGGTAAAGTACGAATCGTAGAATAAAAGTCTATAGAAGTACTATAAAAATACCTCTATAATATAAGGAAAAATAATACGATAAAATAATATATTATTAGGAGCTATATAATATAGTTATACTTATTAGATATTAGAAGAATAGTCCCTAATTCCTAGAGCCCTAGAAGTATCCTTACCCTTACCCTCGTATTCGCCCCTACTTTTATTATTATTAATTAGACCTATTAAATAGTTAAGATAGCTATAGATATATTCTATATACTTATCTAGCGTATTTAGTAGAGTCCTAGTAATACGATACTCTAAACCCTCGAGATAGTTATAGAGCTTATTATTATTATTACTATTATTATCGTTATTATTATTATTATTATTACTACTATTACCTTACTTATAGATCTTAGTAGTATCTATAATAGTCCTTATAGCTAGTATACCGAGACGGGGGAGAAAATTATATATAATAAATTTTTTATCTATACCGGCTCGGCGGTAACTATAGAACTAATCTTAGGCGTCGGTAATCTTAGGCTTAGATATCTAGTTATAGTAGTAGCCGCTACGGCTACTTATATATTAGTAGTACTAATACTTAGTTAAACGTACTAAAAAACGTATATTAGTAGTACTTCTAAGGTATATAAATAGGATAAAATACTTACGATTTAAAAGAATAAGATATCGCTAGTATCTAGCGGTATTAGTCTAATAACCCTAGTCTACGAGCCTTTAGATATATTAGGCGTATAGTAGGATATTCTTAGAGAGCCTAAATACTATATTAGTAAGAGATATACCGTATAGATATTATAAGAAAAAGGGTTAGTAAAAGATATACTATATAAGGCCTATAATCTCGTATCGAGGATACGGAGGAGGAGTAACTACTATACGAGCCGACTACTTAATATTACGCCGAGGTATAAGTACGATATTATTATTATTATTATTATTACTTTTAGAGATTATCGGTAAATAATATAGTAAATTATAAGTATTATTAGTAATAGTATCGGCGGAATTACGCTCCCTTAGTATTATTATAGCGTTTTTAACTATTTTACCTTATTTTTAGCTACTTTTTTTTCTTTTTCCTAGCCTTATTTTTACGCCTAGTTACTACTTCTCTTTTCTTACTCTCCTCCTCCTTCTATTTAGCCTCCTCCTCGATTTTCTTATATATTACTTCCTCTATAGCTTTATAAATAAATACTAAATAAAATATAATAATACTAGTATTAGTACTAATACTAGTATTAAAAAAGAAAAAGAATAAGAAAAACCTATAAGAAGAGAAGAAAAAATAAAAATAAAAAAGAATTATAAAATTTAGATAAAATAACTTTACTATTACTATAAAAACTTATAAAAAAAGAAGGAGTACTTATTAAACTAACCCCTAATCCCTAGAAGAGATTAAAAAATATTATATATTACTAACCCCGAGTTTTATAGAGTATTTTTTCTATTTTTAAAAAAAGAGTTATATAATATATTAACTATACTTTAATTATACCGTAGCGATACTTTATTAAAAGGATAAATATTAATTTATAGCTATTATATATAGTAAGTATATTAGGGCGACCTACTAGTAGAAGGGGTATTCTATTATAAACTAGTATAAGTATAGTATAATAAGTAATAATAGATACCTATATAAAAGATAAAAATAGGTCTTAGAAGAAGCTTTTATACTAAGGATAGAGTTTAGGGATAGAAAAAGAGGTAGTTAAGAATACGCGCCTATATAAAGATAGAAGGGGAACCTACTAGAAAAGGGGGATCTAGCTCCTCGTAAAGGTTATACTACTATTATTACGATAGAAGTTTTAATTAATTATACGCGATCTATACCGTATCTATACCTTATCTACGATACGTATATATAATAGGATTACGACGCCTTTACTCTCTAACTTACATACCCCAAGCGCTAAAAGGCCTGACAATAATATAGTTAAAACTTTCTTAACCTATATCTATATATACTACGGACCCCCCGAATTAATCGTCTCGGATAAAGGGGGGTAATAGATTAACGGTTTCTAGAAACGCTTCTACGAGCTATTAAAAATTAAAAAAAAGCTCTTAATTACTTACTATCCGTAAACTAATAGTACTACCGAGAGGATAAATTAAGAAATATAGTAGTTCTTATATTATTATATTACCTTTAGCTAATAAGACTAGGCCTTATAATTACTAGTAGTTTAATTAGTTTTTAATAACTAGCCCTAGTACTCGAGAGAAGGCGTCTTACCCTTCTTTACTACTTATAAATACGATATAGAACCGATTTAATTAGATATAAATTAGAGCTAGCCCGGTAATAAGTACTCCGTGACCGAAAGTATAATTTCGAAGCTCTAAGAGGTCTAATAATAGGTAGTTACTATAAAGGGTTAAGACCCTTCTAAAGCCTCGGCTATACCCTCGCCAATCGCCCGCAGCCCTATACGCAGGCCTCTAATTATATAACTAATTTAATAATACCCTATATCGCTAGAACCTTCTAGACCCTCTAGCTCTACTTATACGTATCGGATATCTACGAAAACGGTATATTTAGAATTAGCGAATTACGAGTTTTCGAACGATCCTACTCTCGAGTCGATAGCTCGTACTATCGACTCGCTAGGTCTCGTATTATACGAACTAAAATACTAGCTTCGGAACTAGTAGATATAAACCCCTTACTTAGGCGCCCTCGAAGAAACTAACGATATCCCGTATAATATTAGCCTCTTCTATCGAATCTATCTTAGGATTAGACTTATAGAACCGTACGGTTTCCTCCGGGCCTCTTAGAGGCCCTTCGTATATATAAGTAAGGCCTTCGGCCTCTCTAGACGTCCTCTTCTTCTCTTTCTCTTTAGTTTAGAATATAATCTCATTCTACGTAAAAAGGTTCACCTCTTACGTAGACCGTTATAGTTACCGCTTTCGTAGATAGTTAATAGGTAATAGAAAAATAAGCTAATCGATATAGATATATTACTAAAAACTTTAAAATAGGCGATTAAGTATAATTAGACTTTAGGAATATCTAAATAGGGCGCCTAAGTAAAAAGCTAGATTAGTTATATACGAAATATACTATTACGAATATAATCGCGCCGAATATCTATAAACTAAATATCCCTACTAGTATTTATAATCGCTTTTATTTAGACCTCCTATACTTAGTAGAATACGAAAATATACTATTATAATAGTTTTACGATAAGATAACCCTACTAATTATAATTAATAGAGAATATAAATTCCGAGTAGAGGCGATCTTATATACTAGAAAACGATAGAATAAGTATATTATATAAGTAAAATAAGTAAATTATAAAACCCCTACTCCTATAAGCCTAGAAAATATTAAAAGTACTATAACTTTAGATAATTAAGAAGCGAAGTAGGGGAATATCTAATAGAATAATAGACTAAAAAAGTATTATCTAATAAGAACCGGGCGCTTAAAAATACGATAAAAGAGGTTTAAAGCTATAAAAAGTAGAGAGAGGGGGGGTATTATTATAGGGTAAAACCTATTAGACTTAAGAGGTTATATTATAGTTATATAATTATATTACGAGCTAGGGAAGCCCTACTTTAGATCCTATAAGAGCTTCGTT
>JAOYNU010048519.1:0-10946 GCA_026745395.1 Tympanopsis confertula | reverse complement strand
GGAACAGATAGAAATATCTTTACGGAGTTGGGCTCCCACAGTCAAAGCTACAAACTAATTCTTAGGATATAGGCTGCCTCAAAAGGACCAAAAGAGCTACCGGTCAATTTGCAGAAGGGATTCATTCTCGGCGGTACATCTGCTGGGGCAAACTTCACCATGGGAATTTCTCATCTTGCTGTCCAAGAGCCCCTTGAAACGCCGTTGACAGCAGTTCTGTTTCTAGCAGGAAGCTTCTGTCATCCTGACGCCCGTCCTGAAGAATGCCGTGATCGAATTCTGAGCGTAGATGAAATCACCGATGCTCCAGGCTTGACCCGCAAATCAATTAATTACTTTGCTTGTTTGTGACTCTTCTTTATTTGATGTGTTGTTACTAACCCTCTGAATATAGCAAAATATGGAGCGCCACCTAAAGATAAACGTCTGTCCTCGCTACTATTCGAATCTCACGCCAATCTGGCCCAGAAGGCCGCATTTTATGTGTGCGGATGGGATCCTAGACGGGACGAGGCTTTACTTTTTGAGAAGCTGCTCAAGGAAACTGGGATTAATACAAAACTCTATGTTTACCCTGGGTTGCCACATGGATTCTGGACTACATGTCCAGACTTGGAGGCATCGAAGAACTGGGAAAAAGACCTGATAGAGGGAGTCAAGTTTCTTTTGGGGGCATAGAGTTGAGATTGATCAGCTCTATGGATTGAAAATAAGCTTCTTGAATCCTTATCAAGCCAACAGTCAAGAGCAATATGATGCATACAAGTTTTTAGATACAGCCTTCAAGCTTGATGCATGAGAAAGACTTGGATATGGCCTTGGCGTCGTCGAAATTCAGTTAGATTCTTTTGATATTTAACAGTACTCAATATTTTCATTTAATTCTTCGCTTCACCCTCAGCTTCTGTTTTAGCAGCTCTCCTCTCCTCCCACTCAGATAGGAATTGGTGGACCTTGGGTCCCCAAACTTCTTCACCGTCCTCCAGATCCTTGTACTCCAAGACCTTCTCGGGCTGCAATTCATAATCACCCTGTCGGGTGCGGACGAGTGCACTCATAAAGGCAGAGCTACCAACAGCCTTGCCTAGATCATGTGCTAAAGAACGAACGTAGAATCCTGAGGTGACTGTCATTTTGATCTTGACTGCCGGTGGCTGAGGACGAGGTGCCTCAGCCTCTGTCGAGGGTACATCCGCAGTTTCGGGCTCGGGGACGACCTCTTGAGCTTCGCCATTCTCTGCCTTCTGCTTCTTTGCCGCACCTTGGTCTTCGCCTTCTGCAGAGTCTGCCGCAGGTGGCGACTTGCGTTTGTTGGACGTTTCAGGTTCTTGAGCGGTGGTCTCCTGCTCTGCAACAGCCGAAGCGGGAAGCGCGTTGTCCTTGTCCAATAGCTTCTCTGCCACAACCTTCTCATCTCCTTCCATCTCCTTATCTGGGCACTGGAAATCGTGTGTTCCAGGCTCGTACCAGTCCGTGATCTCTAATGCAACAGTCTCTACAGGCCGAGACTTGATCTCGACAGGTGGTACCTTGCCCGCACGCGCATATTCGTAAAGCTTCTTTCCTTCAACCCGTAGTGCCGAGAAGATAGGAGGACGCTGCATGATCTTTCCTCTGAATTGGCCCAGAGCCTCCTCGACCTTCTTGCGCGTGACATGTTCGTATGGAGTTCGGCGAACAATCTTGCCAAGGCAGTCGTATGAATCGGTCTCTGCGCCGAAGACCACCACCGTTTCGTAGGACTTGGTGCATTCCAAGAACTCGCCCAGAACCTTGGTTCCTCGCCCAATACCGGCGATCAAAACTCCCGTCGCAAGCGGATCCAAAGTACCTCCATGACCCATCTTCACATCGAGGCCTCTCTTCTTGTGACGACGGCGCTTTTTCGCGTATGAGGGATCTTGACTCAGGCGAGCTTCCTCTGCTTCAATCCATGGCTTGAAGGTCTTGGAGGGCTTGAAGTGCTTCTGGAGGGTGCGGAGTACATCGGCGGAGGTTACGCCTTGCGGCTTGTGAACGGCTGCGCAGATGTCAGTAAAGAATCAATTGGAGAGCGCATGAGGTGACCTTACCAAGAATGCCCTCGAGAACCTTCTCACTAGACATTGCGTTGCGAAAAAGCCGAGCACCAGAGCGGAATGACATCAGCTGAGAGCTATACGAGAGAAGAGAAAATCGCAAGAGAGAAGAGCGGTAATCTATCGTAATTTATGGGCTTAATCAGTGTATCGATAACGTTATGCGGTAAGTTACCGGCGGCCGTCATGATCGCCTTGAATGTGTTGACGATCCACCCAAGATTCCACGCTTTGGACCTTCCATGCAGTAGTCGGCTCTTCTCTCTTTCATCTCTCTTCCTTCCTCTCAACCCAACCATGCCGCGCTCGCAGCCATGACCGCCCGCGAAGAAACCGTGCTGCCTCCCATTGATCCCTCCATCTCCGATGAGAACGATTGGTGGGAGTTCAGCTTGTTCGATGTCAAGGTGCTACGACCAGGGAAGCATCTCTATGCGAACCTCCTTGACGCGACTGAAGAGAACCCCGTGCAAGTGATTGGCGAGCTGGACCTCACCCCGGACCAGGAGCATCTAGGTGTGTATGCCATGACGCTTCGTACAACGCGTCATATCGAGTATCGTTCCGTGTTACTGACGTCTGTCTTCCTCCAGTTGTCAACCCCGAAAACCTCTCGAAGCGGCTCCTTATCGAACACGTCACCCACTACGCGTACGGCCAGACGGAGGATCGCAACGTTGAGCTGTGGGTAGCCGGCAAGGCGGGCTGGTATAAGATCAAGCCCGCGAAGGGCTACCTGCCAACGTTCAATCGCATGGTGCAGGCGGTTGATATGTACTATTTCCTCATGGACAAGCACCAATCTGGAAAGAAGCAAATCAACCCCACCTATAAGAACATATGCCAACAAGTGAGCTGTGGTCCACCCTCGGAGCTCTGACCGGCGTTCCCCGCTAACCTCTGACAGTACGTCTACCACACACATGGCGATTGCGAGACAAGGGAGCAGTCGGCTGAGAAATTTACTGAGCATGGGTCTTTCTTATTGCGCTGCATGATTGAGGATGATGAGGATATGCAGTGGAGCAATACCAACACTTTTATTCATCTGCGGCGACAATTCAAGGTAAGGCGCGGTGCCAAGACTCAAGCCTGGTGGATATTGACGATGGATTTTAGGAGCTCTACCAAGAAATCGTATCGAAAAACAACGATGCCGATGATGAGGAGAACGCAGAGGAGCCTACTGTTTCAACCCCGCGTCATGATTCAGCCGCAGTCGCAAGGTCACACATCGACGCAATCTATAGAACGATACAAGACCTAAAAGATGAGGGCCATCTAGCAAAACGCCGACTTAATTTGGACCTACTCACAGAGCGTTTCTCAGATTCATATTCATTCGGAAAAGATGACGCGGCCAAGCTTATTTCGGCACGAGCAAGTGCCGTCCTTGAAAGATTAAATGAGGATGAAAGCTCCAGATGGTCTCGCTATGTGATACATCGAGAACTGACCCATGCTGCTACTCAAAGCGAACCCCTGCCGCCCTCCCTCAACACTCCTCTCCAACCCGTCGACGAGTCAAGTGACGATGAACAACTTGCTCGGACCCAGAAATCTGTTTTGCGTCCCAAGATTGCTTCCGTATCTAAGAAACTGATCGGAAAGCGAAATCGCAACGGTGATACTCACCAAGGCGAAGAACCCGAAGGCGATGAAGCCGACAAGGAAGATGACCCAGACGCGATGTCCGATGTCGAGACACCAAGTAAGACTCGCGGACATGAGCTCATCAGGACTCCAATCTCTTCTGCACGTCCTAGAACTCGGTCCATTTTGTCCAAATCGAACAATGGCCCAGCTGCTTCTTTGCTGAAAACTATGCTTCGCCAAAAATCCAAAGCTCAACCCAACACCAAATCCTCTGAAAATAACGACACACCAGAAGGGGGTGCAATAATTCCTCCTCTACCGCCAATTGACTTGAACGAATCACTTGAATCAGAAGTATGGAACTGCCGCATGGCAGGCTGCTCGACCTCCATCACAAGCAAAGGCGACGAACGCAAGAAGGAGATTGAATCACATGCAGGTGAACACGATTGGGAGACTCAGATGCGAGTTGAGCTGGTCGAAACCGAACAGCGCATGCACTCCGTTCTTCCTGTCACAAACCTCATGCAATATCTAATTACTCAGCACTACCAACAAATGCGGGATGCGTTCCCTGAAATATATCCTGTGGAAAGCGAAACCAATCGAGTCAATGGGGATGCAAGCGGGGAGCCTGAACAAGCAGAGACTCTCTCAAGCCCAAGCCTTCCGTCACCCGTGATGCATGAGGTCGTTAATGGCAATGCCACTTGAATGACACAACAGGCGAATGGACATTTGATGATGATAATGCGTGGAATGCAATAACTTGGCCTAACGCGTGGACATAGATTGCTACATAAAACTTCTTTGCTACCATTCATAGGTACGCGCGTGTGTATTATTCTCTATGGATTTTAACTGATTTGCCGTCAAGCAGGCTGTACACTTGAATGACATGATGTTGCTTGCGACCTTTTCAGATCTTATCAAGAGAGCGCGGAAGCACGAAAAATCATGCTGCCGGCGAAGTTCTTCAGTACGTACCTAACTGAGCTAAATCAAATTTATGGGTCCCACCCGGACTCTTCAAGAACCAAATCATAGTCTATTTACTTCGTGCTTTATTGGCAACCTGGCCTACCAAGCGCGTGAAACCATACACCTCCCTTTCCAACAAGCCGAACGACATCAAGCAGGCAAGCCTACACGCTTATGTCGAAGTGCCCATCACATTCACACCTCTCTTTAGTCGAAGGATCTGGGTTATGCGTGCACATCCATTTTGAGTCCTGGGCATCGGCATCGATTACCTGGTACGCAGTCTCGGAGGAGTTGATCTGCTGTAGATCCAAGGTAAAGTCCTCGATATTGCCGAGACCATAGCGGAAGCCGAACTGAAATTGACCCTTGGCGCACTTGTTCATCTCGATGCCTGGTTGGGACATTCCGCTTGGGTTCCTAGCAAAGCAGTAATTATTAGATAAATCGGATATCACGTAGGGCAAGAAAGGGCCGACCTACCAGGAGAGATAACAATAATCGTTTATACGGGCATCTCCGTCATACACGATGAAATCAATTGTTCCCAGAGTGTTGTTCGAATATAGGCTTGCTGAAAACTCCTTCAACTGGACCGTGGTTGTGCGTTTCAGGGGCCCGGCAAGGGAGGTCGCGGCAATAGCCAGCAGGGACGCAAGGGAACTAAGAAGCATGGCGAAATGGCCGATGTGAAGAAAATACTCTTGGTTTGAGTAATAATCAATTGCAAGAGCAGATCCAGGAGATACCCATAGATTTATACTCGGGCGCTGATCCCGAGGAAGATACGGCCAGACACCACGACAGCCATCCATGGATTGTCCATCCCCAAACCTTAAACTAGTGGATCAAATCCACTGTGTTACCACGATAACACTGACCAGGGCAGGTTTCCGCCCCTCCATCTGTGCTTTTTGGACGTTTCGACCAGATTAGCTTCGACCCCTTTATGCGACTACATAATCGCAGTGGCAGGACGACGTCCGCACTCTGCCATCGAGGTTGCAGCAGACATAGCCAGACCTGGCCACGTTCAGCAAATAGATTATATCTAGAATCTGGCAACGTGGGATGCTTGGTGGGGCATTAAGATCGGCTCGTCTCACACTTAGCACTAGCGTGTGGCGTCTATGCAGGGTCTAACAGGATTTAGAAGGCCCACTTGCACTGCAAGGCTAAGTGAAACAGCTGAGTGGTTAATTGATTGCCAATCATACTTTGAAGTACGTTGGGTTGTACCTGCAGTGACAGGCATATGCATGTTCAGTGGCGAGTATGAGACATAGGATGCACTATTTGAGGCAATAAGTGATACTGATGGGTTTGAATCATTCCATTCCCACCGGATCTATTCCAGATTCAACCGATATTTACTCCATATGTCTGTATTGATATTGGATCGCTCGCTAGTAGGTTATACTGGCCGTTTTTTCATTGTCTATGAGCAATTGAGCACACGCCAGTTCTTGGGCAACTCGCATTTGAATTGAATCGTCTTCTCTCATAATTGTATTCAATCTCGATACCCATCTCGCTGCCCATACATAAAGCTCTAGGTCCTCGTTTCATCTCGTCGTCCCTTCGTCATCTTTCATCACTTCAGTTGCTCACGATAGCAATCGCTTCCTCTCTTCTCCGCATTCTTAGTCGTAGCCTATCACCGCCTCAACCCCAAATTTGAGAACATCTGTCCGCCCTCACCACCATTCTCCGCCGCCATTTGCATCTGCATCATCATAGCTCCCGGCTGCCCACCAGGCCCACTGCCATAAACCTGCTCTCCAAACATGCGCAACTGCATCGGCATCAACGAATTCCCATAAGTCTTAATGATATCGTGCTTCTCGACAGCAAACTTGAGTCCCCAGTCATCATCCGTCATTCCGAGCACAAGACATTCATTTGCCTTCCCCTTTGTCCACCAGTCAGGAAGCAACCCATCCCTGCCCTCTACCATCTGGAGGAACTTCTCGAACCCGCGTTGGCCACCATCACGCGCTCCGCCATAGATGCTGTCCGGGTCAAGAATCCCATCAATGGCGTAGCTGTCTTCCACGCGCATACGGTAAGTGTCAATAAGCAGCTTGTAGACGTCTTTCTCGCAGCGGTCGTGGAGCCATTTTCGGTCATGGAGCTTGTGGAACGGTTTAGCAACCTTGTCGTCTAGTGCGCCAGTGTCGCCGGGAGGCTGGTTGTTTGTGGCTCCGGCTTGGGGAGCTCCTCCTGCTTGAGCGGTCCCGGCCTGGGCAGCCCGGACACAGGGGCCCTTGTGCTTTTTCCAGTCTGCTTTCTGGCAATCGCGGGAGCAGTACCATGCGGTCTTGCATTTGGCGCAGCGCTTGAGAGATTTATCTGCGGCTGCGGGCTCATGGCAGGCATTGCAGAGATCTTCTGGACGGCTAGATGATTCCATCTTAGTAAATGGATTGAAAATGCGCTACAGCGTGTGAATTGACTTTCAGTTGAGCTCGGAAGGGGGTTTGTTGTTAGTAGGCTTGCGGTGAAGGCGGGGGACGGGAAGATACAATGTATAGATCCAGATGTCCCTGGCTACTGCCGATCTGACTTTGATTATCACTGTTCACATTCTAAGAAAAAACATTTCCTATGCGAACAACGTGGTCTCCTCTTGTGTGTGCTGATCCCATAAGATTCAGTGATCACCGCAACCTTGACTCCCCAGTCATCATCTGTCATTCCAAACACGAGACATTCATTGTCCGGGCCGCCCAAGCCGGAGGAGCTGGCCAACACTCCCACCTATTGACGAAGATACACATGGGCACGAGCACACAGAGTAATTCTGAGAGTATGAAAGTGGAAGCAAAAGGCTGAGTCTAAGCGTCAACCGTGGAAGCGATAAATTTATGAGCTAACTATCTTTCTCCCCTTGAGATCTAGTGAACTTGTGTCTGGTAGAGACGCCCATAACAACAAGCCTCGGCGGATATCTAGGGGAAGAAGAGTGTGTTATGGTTCAAGATCGATCAAGGCCCAGGGTCGGATAAGCACCTCTACCCGATTGTCAACACACTATAGCACAACCCCGGTGAAGTCCCCTTTGTCTTTGTACTTCGGCGGTGGTATTTTGATCACATCGAAGGGATTTTTGTAACAATCACCAATAAGCCCCCACATTGCAACTTGAATAGTAGGAGGCCAATGAATGTCAAGCATAGATTGACGCCGTATCTCTTTCAGAGATCTCTTGTCCTCTTCAGAGACTGCAAACCCTCTGTGTTTCTGGCAACAACTGCATTCAAGAGTACGATGCCCAACTCCAAGTCTACGAGTAGAAGGAACTTCAAGATAATAACAGCAGCCACACTGACGAGCACAGCAACCATTCTTTTGAGCACAATCTTTATTGAGTAACTGATGCATATACCAATCTGTATGAGAACGCCAGAGATCGAAACCTCGCTTTTGAAATCCCGGTCTCATACAAGAGTAGTGATACCACCACTGTTGTTCTAATAACCAGTATCTTTTGTCCAAATATTCAAGTCTGTCCTTGAAACTCGCATTTTGATTTTCGATACTCTCATTTGAAATATTGAGCCTGATGGATATTTCTTCTTGGACAAGTTCTCTGATATCTTCCTCAAGAAAGTAAAAATAATGCATCATACGATGATGCGACTGTATGGGAACATTTGCTTTAGAGTATGAAACTATGCGATATCTCTGAAGAGCATTTAGCTGTCCAGATAGTTCAAGACTCTTTTCATAATCACTCATATCACCAAAAAGACTCCATTTACCCACTTCAGTGTCTTTAGGTAACGATGGCTCCATGTCTGATGTAATATCCAGTGTAGAACCTTTTGTCTTCTGTAACCATCTAGGGTATAAATTCGAAGATGAAGGCATATTGTAAGTAGGAATGTATAGATCTGTGTGACTGGCGAATGTGAAGATGTCAAAATGTGAGAAGTCAAAAACTTTTTGTCGGCCGCACTCACAAAATGTTGCCATCCGATACTAAAAACGTATGTCCATGACACATCATTACGTTCAAATAAACTGAGACTTTAGAGTCAAATAAGACCCCTGGGTAGCCTAGAAGATACAGGGAGGAGGCCCAGCTCGAATTGACGATGAATGAATGAATGAATGAATGTCTGTCTATCTAGAATTCCTGGGCTGGGATGGCCCATATATCCAACCGATGGCGGGTGTTTCTGGCTTAGCACGATTCGGAGACCTCCCGAGGTCCGCACATCAAATCCAATAATGGTTATGAATTTTGAACTTACAAGTAAATACTGCATTATGCCAAGGGAATCTCTAGCGAAAGATATCGCTACCTTGTTACAGATTCCCTGTGGCGTCCAGCTTTGTTGCAATTAGCGCCTCTGTCATCCGTGATGCCACGCTTTTAGAATCACTTGCGTTGTATGAACTCAAGTACTCAGGAAGGCAGAGATAGCCTCCTCCGCAACAAATTCCAGGCACCTAATCTTAAACCCAAAAGCTTATATCGTAGGTTTGCGGGGAAAGGGGGGACGGGATGATACAATTGATAGATCTGACTTTGATTTTCATCGTTCACACTTAAAAGTATTCCCATGTCAGATTAACGTGCTTTCCTTCTCTTGCATTTGCCGATTCCATAGAATTCAGTGATCACAAACGACATCTTGTACTTCATCCCAGTCCCGATCCATAATTAGAGCCACCAGAACATCCTCAGTTGAAAGCTTTCTTGTAATAGGCAAGAGCCTCCTCATTTTCCTTCTTCAAGCATATCGAATGCAGTGCCCGGGTCGAAACCTGGCCTGGAGGAATCCCAGTCATCAACTCCGAGAAAATAGACATCTGAAGTCCCATCGTGTGAAAAGGCCCATAGAACCCTTTCATATCCTCGACCGTAACAATCCGATCAAGAGACCAGTCGTTACTAGATGCCGCAAATTCGAAAGCCTTGGTTTTAGACTCATTCGTCCACCACGAAGGTAGAGTCCCAGGATTCGCTTCCACGAACTCTATCCACTGGCTGAACCCATCTCGACCTCCATGGAACGGGTCATCGTAGAGATTAGAGAAAAAGTGTCTCATCGCAGCTTGATCCTCCTCCACGCGCCAGCGGTACGCGTCAATGAGCAATTTGTAGACATCCGTCTCGCTGCGCGCATGCAGCCACTTACCATCCGTTAGCTTGCAGAAAGGCATCGAGATATGCACCTCCAACGCGTATTTGCGAGAAGGATTGATGATCGTGTTAAGGGGTCCGCGGGTGATATTCGCTTTCTCGCGACCCTCGTTCAGAATTCTGTAGATGGAAAGCTGCTGGCAGACCTGCTCGACGTGGACTGCTTGGTCGCCGCGCATGCACTCGAGTGAACAGTAGCGGGTGTTGGCGCACTGTGGGCAGATGGAGCTTTCTAGCGGCGGGTGGTTCAGATCAAAGACGTTTCTGCAGCTGGGGTTGGGGCATTTGATTCCTACTATGGGGGTTTCGATGTTATCGGCCACTTCGGGGATTCTGAGCATGGGGGATCTCGTGGATGATGGTCTTGGAAGGCCCGTCTTCCAGGTTGGGGATGGGTTGGGAGGGTCTGGCTTTGGAGGGTCCATCGTGGATGGGACGCGCAGACGCGTTGGGATCAAATGAAAGATTCTTTGATGGATGTCTTGTGATTGTGTTTCACGTTGGGGGTAAACAGAAGGAGATGGAAGATGAAGTTCTGAGAGATGGAAGACGCGAAAAACTTATGCGTGGCCCAGACCTGCTGGTAAATTGACTTGCGGGGAAGTGAACGAATGCATGGGAAAGTGATTTCGTGGAAATTGCACTTGAGGCAACTTCATTATTGTCGTTAGCTACAAAACCAGAGTGAGACCCTACCAACCGCCCTTCATGCAGAGCGTGAAGTGAACAAATACTGGAAATGCGAATACACGGGGAGACATTGAATACAAAACACGGAAATTTGTATGCAGAAAATGTGTAAAGGTAACTAAAGCAACTCCTAGGCCTCAAAGAGACCGATGCTGGACAAAGCAAATAGCCCTGCCTTCGCCTGTACAGGAAGAGGTCCAAAGAGAAAAGAAATTTTAGGGGTATACCACGGAACATGCCACATATATCACACGCATACAAAGGATGCAGGCGAATGTTGCGAGAAGCAAGAGATGCATGGGAGAGAAGAGATAAGACAATTGCAAGAAGGTAGGTGGAAGCAGAAACTTCAGGTGAGAAGATGACATGAGAAAAGGAGAAAGATGCGTAGAGTATGGCAAAACAAATGCGATGATCGAAGGCGCAGCTTCAAAGCTGAGGTAGAA
>JAOYNU010048408.1:0-10957 GCA_026745395.1 Tympanopsis confertula | reverse complement strand
TATTAGATAGGTATATTAGTAGAGGATATCTAGGTATCCGAAGGATATAAGAGGATATATAGGGGACCCCTAGTATAGGTATACTACGTAGTACTAGAGTAGTAATTAAATACTATAGTATTTATAGTATATAGACTAGAACGCGATTACCGCGTACCCGGTATAAATAACTATAGGTTTAGTAATTTATCGGATAGCTAAAGTATAGCGGGTTTAGCCTTATTTATATTCTCGATACCCTAGAGATTAGTAGTAGTATTAAAAACTTAATATAAATAAGTAATACTTAAATATATCCGTAGGCTAAATATATAGCGTAATAAAGTACTATATTAAAGCCCCTATATTAAATAGAACCTACTAATATTAGAAATAAGTATCGACTCTCGGGTAGAGGATTAATTAAATAATACCGAATAAGTAACTATAAGGGCTATATTTACCGTAAAAGAAACTAAGAAATAGAAGATCGAGTACTTAAAAAAAAAGAAACTAATAGGAGCTTATAATTAGATAGTCTAGAAGAAAATAGTTAAAAGGGCTTTTAGGATAATCTCGATCGACCCGGATAAAAGAGAACTAGTTAATATAAACCTATCGGTAGATACTTATATAGTAACCTAGCTTATAAATATAATTAGTAGTAGGCTATATAATACTTACGCTTACTATAAATTATCGTATAATATATAGAGTAGACTTAATATAATAATAAAACTTATACTTACCTAAGAAAGAATAATAATATAAGACGATATAATTAACCTAAAAATAATAAATAACGAAATAGCTAGCTAATTCGTTACTAGAGTAGAATAGATATTAGCTTAATACTAACCTCTTTTTAATATAAATATAGATATATATACTAAAACTTTAGTAAAAGGTTATACTAGCTAATACCTAGAACTAATAACTATAGTATTAATAGTAAAAAGCGTTATTACCGATAACTAAGGAATATACTATAAAATAATATAATTAATTAGAGAAATTAACCGAAATAAAATACTATACGGAAACTTAAGTAGAAATAAAGATAATAGTAATAGTAAGGATAAAAAGAAGGGTAATAATAAGAAGTCCTACGTACCTAATAATAAGGTAAGTATAATATACTACTATTACGGCTAATAGGGCTATAAGAAGTACGAATACTACGCTATTAAGTATAAAGATAGTACTAATCTACTAGATAATAGTATAAAAAAACCTTTTAGTAATTCTAAAAGTACTACTAAAAAGAATACTAGTAATAATAAAGAGATAACCTACTATAGGTATAAATAGAAAGGGTACTTAAAGAAAGATTACCTATAGAATAATATAGTATAATTATAGGGCTAAGTTATAGAAGAACTATAAAGTACTAACCCTAGGATTAATATAAGTATCTAGGGGGGAGGATCGATTAATTAGGCCGTTATAGTATATAGTTATATAGTCCTTAAATAAGATAAATTAAAGTTTTAGATATTTAATACTAGCTCGGATATTTATATTATAAATAGTATAGTAACTATTATAGAAGGTATAGCGAAGCGATTCTAAGAAAATTATAATTTTATAACTAGTAGTAGGATAGTTACTATTACCTACTCGTATACGGTATTTATTACGATAGTAGAGGAGAGAGAGAAACTTAAAACCCCTATAAGCTTTTTAAATATTATTATAGTACCGAACTTCTTATATTATATTATATCCGGTAAAAAGTAGTACTAGAGAGGTAGTAGACTAATTAGCCTCGATATCTTTACTTCGAATAGTATAAAAGTAGTATCGGTATCTAAAATAAGCTTCTAGGTCGGTAAGTAGTCGGAAAGCCCTAAATTAAATAAAACTATACTAGAAGAAATAGTAATAATTAGTTTAAGTACTTATCTAGTAAATAAATAAGAATAAGACCTCGTATTTATAAACTAAGAAGCGGAGAAAATCTAATTTATTTATAGAAGGCTCGCCTATCCTAGACTAAATACGCTAGTAATAACTTATAAGTATACCGATATCGAGGAACTAAATTAGATAACCCTATATAAAGTTAAGCGATTAGCTAAAGAGATAGCTTATTTAGTATACGATAAATCGAAATCTCTAAAATATACCCTAAAGTACTAATAAGAGAAAGAGAATATCCTAAGAAAAGGTTTAGTACTAGATATATTATTAAATAAACTAGTAAATATATCTAGAAAGTTATAGTTTAAGTCGTAGATAATACTTCTAGATAATAGAAGGTTAGTATTACTAGTACTAAAGTAGAAACGGCTAGAGAGGTCTTAATAATTTTAAAAACTTTCTTAACCGAAATAAAGATTTTACTAACCTAGATAAAGTATAATAACGGAACGGATATTAGTATTAGAGTAATTAGTAAATATTACTATAGAAAGTAGATTAAATTTATATTAACCCTTATATATTCCTTAGAATAAAACGGTATTACTAAACTTAGGTTTAGAACGATTTTTACGAGGACTTAGTCGGCTATAATCGATAGAAAGATACCCTAGGAGTTTTAGCCTTAGGTATTAGAATCTTATATAAATCTAATTAATAATATAGCTAGTAAAGTAATAGTAGAAAATAAAACCCTAGCCAAAGTATATAAAGTATAGATTTACTATTATTAGTTTTATTTATTACCCTTAGATTTTATCGGTAAAATAGCGCTTTTCTAGGCTAAACTAATACTAAATTAGCTACGAATCCTAGGAAGTAAAGTAGTAGTTAGAGTAATTAGAGTAATTAATAATATAAAAAAGAAAGTAAAAATTAGAGGCGAGTCTAGTATCCTCGTAGGATTTTAAAGGTATTATCTATATAAAATAGCCCTAGAAGTAATAAAAAAGATTATAATTAGTAGAAATATAAAATTTTACGAGGAACTCTAGGCTATTAATTTTACGAAAATAACGAAAACCTCGTATACGCCTAGAACCTTTAAACTTTAGTATAAGCTTATACTAACCTTAAAAGTACTTAATTAACTTATTCGCCGAAGGGGAGTTAGAGTTAGAAATAAAAAGATAGAGGATAACGATATAATAGCTAGTAATAAATAAGTAGATTAGTATAATAATAGCTTTTTTAATAGGGTATCTATTATAAATTAGAACCTAGAAGTATTCGAAGTACTAGATAAAATATTCGCTAGCTTCTATACTAATACGGTAGTCCTAGATTAGATAAATTATTATATAGTAATAATAGGCCTAGACTACGAATAATAGCTAAAAGTATACGATACCGAATTAAAAATACTAATTAATCGTAGGATATTCTACTTCTAAAATAATTTTAAGAATATTAATACTATTAATAGTAAAATAGTATATAAAATTAAATATAATACCGATAGTAAAATAGTTAAATATAAAGTACGAATAGTAGTAAGAGGCTTCTAGTAGCGAGTAGGGGAGGACTTCGATAACTACTATATAAATATAGCTAAATTAGTATTATAGAAGATCCTTTTAGTAATAGTAATAGCCTTAGGCTAGAAGAAGATTTAAATAGATATAATTAGGGTATACCTTCTAGGGGACTTTTACTAAATAATCTATATACTAGTACTACTTTAGATCTATCGGTATATAGTAGGAAACCTAGAGGAAGTTAAGAAGTATAAGTACTATAAAGATTAGAAAATTATATAGGTAAAGAAACTACTCTATAGTTTAAGGTAAACTAGATTCGAGTAGTAATAAAAGCTATATTTTACCCTAAAGGATATAAAGTTCCGCCCTAATTTATACGACTTTACTATAAATACTAATACTAGTACCGACTCGAGTAATAAGAAAGGGTTAATTATTATTAATACTTATATCGATAACTTTATTATAACTAGGGTAAATAACTAAGGTCTTTAGACCTTAGTAGAGGATCTCTACTAGTAAGGTATTAAAATAGAGGTAATAAGTATTCCGAAGTAGTATTTAGGGGTACGTATCGTTAACCGATCGGATAGTACTATAAGCCTTATTTAAGATAAATACTAAAATATAATAGCGGAATACTATAATATAACTAGCTTTAATTTTATTTAATTACTAGGCCTAGAGATAATATAAAAGCTAGTAGACTTAGAAGCCGGTAGGGATATCCTAGATAACGAATTAGTAATACTATTCCGGTCTATAATAGGATTAATCTAGTATACTACTAATATAATTAGGCTAGATATCGCGTATAATTTAAATATTCTAATTAGGGGTATAAAATAACTAAAAGTAGATTACCTAAAGTATATTAAAGTAGTACTAAAATATAGTATAAGATCGAAGTATTTAGGTATTACCTATAGCCTAGATTTCGATTATATTAATAATAATCTTAGTTTATATAAATACTACGATATAAATTTCGGGGTACTAGATTCGAAGAATATAAGCGGATAGGTTATAATAATAGCTAGAAGCGCTATTAGCTAAACTACTAGGAAGTAAAAGATTATTACTATATTAACTAGTAAAGCTAAATATATAGTATTATTATCTATTAGCTACGAGCTAGCCTAGGTTCGAAACTTCTTAGATAACCTAGGGATAGGGTTATTTTTAAAGGGGAGGCCTATTTACGTATATACTAATAATAAAACGGCTATAAAAATAGCCTTAAATCCGGTAATAGTTAATCGTACTACTTATATATATAAGTATTACTATTTTATTAAATAGGAAATAGTAGATTAGTACCTAGTAATTAAATTTATTCTAAGAATAGAATAAATAGTAAATAATTTAATAAAATACTTAAGTAGAGAGGCTTTTAAAATATTCGTAAAATACTTAAAAATAAAAACTATAATCTAATTACTTATAAGAAATAATTACTTTTAAAATTACTATATTAGGATTTATTTATTTAAAGGTATAAATAGACCGGATAATCCGGTATATATATACGACGAGAAATAACGAAACTATTCGGAAATAGCTTTATAATACTATATCGGAAGCTAATTCCGAGGGGGAGTATAAAGATATAGGTATAGCTAGGTAGATATTTTATACGTTTAAGGGCTAGCTAATAATACCTAGGTATAACGCCGTATCTACGGTAGGTATCCTAGATAGATATCTACTATTACGGGGTAAGACCCGTTAGACCTAAGAGGTTATATTATAGTCACGTAACTATATCACGAGTTTAGGAAGCCCTACTTTAGATCCTACGAGAACTTCGTTTTAGCTTACTCTCGTTATCTAATTAATTAAAGTCTATCGGTACCTTAAACTACTATTTTATATCCCGTTATTATTAATAATTAATTAGATTACTTTTTTTTAAATTTTTATTAGCTTTTAAATTAATAATCTAACTTCTTTAGAAATTCTATTCCTCGTTACTAACGAGTTATTTAATTTAAGTACTTTATATACTTCTAAATTAAGTAATCTATATACTTTTAATTAAGCTATTTAGGCTTCTATTTAAGCTATCCGGGCTTCCGTTTAAATTATTTAGGCTTCCGATTAAATACTTTACGTTTCCGAATTCTTTACCCTATAAGTTAATTAATACTAAACTAATAAGAGCTTTTATTAGGCGATCTATACTTTTAATAAATCCTTCCGATTTCCGATTACCCTTATAGTAAGCCCTAACGATATTAATTCTAATACTAATATTATTATAAATACTAGGCTACTCGTATTACTACTAAGATCTTTAAATCTATTCGCTTTTATACCTACTTTACTAATATTTTCTATTCTACTCCTTATACTTACTATTATAGAAGTATATCCTTATCTACCCCTACTCGCTGAGTTTAATAGCTCTAAATTAGAATATCGAAACTAGCGAAGTAAAGCTTATATAAAATTCCGAATCGATAGAGATATACTCGGAGGTATCTCTAATTAAATCGCTACTCTCCTTATAGTTTTAAAAGGCTCGGCTAATATAAATTATACCCTTTTTATTAGTACTAAATTTAAAAAAGATATACTATTACTCTTAAATATCTAGATTTATCTAAATCGCCTCTATACTAACCCCGACTATAAATATACTACTTATACTAAATAAACTAATTTAAAATAAGGAACCTCGGATTTTAATACCTACTATATTAAATTCGAATACCTATTAATAGAAGTTAATAGCCTAGAATAAGCTAAAAGTATTAAAATTAATAACCTCTATTATAGTATAAATTAGTTAATTCGTAGTACTACTATCGGTAAAATTATTAAAAATATACTCGTAGAATAAGTTTAATACTACTACTATATTTAAGTTAATCTATAAATATTAAAAGCCTTTTCTACTATTTATATTACGTTATATTTATTATCTCCTACTCGTAGTAGTACTACTATTATTACCCCTACTACTCCTCTATTTTATAACCTTATAGATATTAATTTAAATCTCGCTCTTATATAAGCTTTTACCTAATATACTCGTAGGAATACGCCGAACTTAAATAAATACCCTATCGGCCTAGGCCTCCCCTCGGACTTTTAATATCGTAGAAAGTACTCGAAATAGGTAATATAAGAGAAAATATTACGCCGAAAAGTAGTTAGTACTTATTTCTATTATAGATATCTAGGTTATATTATTACCCTCTATCTTTTAAGTACCCTTTAGAAGAGTAGGAAAACCCCTATTAAAATTACTACTACTTATATTAAACCTATTTTTAATACTACTACTAAAAAACCGGAAAACTAGTTACTTTTATATTAAATTACGTATAAGAGTATAAGAAAATTTAATTAGAATACTAGGAGTACTAGGAAAAAACTAAAAAAATAGAATTTTTTTTAAAGTAAATATTATAATTAATTAGATAAACTATACGAAATACTTATTCGACTTAAGTTATTCTTCTAGTACTCTAATTAGTAATAAACTAATAGACTATTTAAACTTTCTATATTTTAAAATAGAACTTAGAATATTAAAAAGAATTACTAGAATCGCTAGAACTATAGATAAAATAGCCTACTTTAAAATAAATATTAAAAGTTATTACTAGTACTACTAATACGCCTATTATATAATAAAAGCGAGTTAAGACCTAATATTAGGGCTCTTATAATTTATAGAAAACGGGGTTATTTACGATAAATTAATAAATACCGCTTTTATCTTAACCTCTAAAACTATTATCTACTATTTAAAAGAGTTTATTTATAGTACTAAACCGGTAATCGTAATTATTATAACTACTAAAATCTAGCGTACGAAAAAATAGGATCTAAGAGCCTCTAAACTCTTCGCTATTAACCTAAAGGATATCGAATAGGCTCTTAAGAATAAGAAAGAACTAATACTAGAGTAAATTCGTAAATATTTACGATTTTAATATATTTAATTCTAGTATATTTTTATATATAATCGAGAAGAACTACTACCCTATTAAAACGAGCTAGATATAAATATCGAACTAGTTAAAAGAACCGATAAGAAGGACTTAAGAGTACTATAAAAACCCCTCTATAGTATATTATAAGATAAACTTCTCGTATTATAAAAGACCTTAATAGACTTCCTAGAAAAAGGTTTTATATACGCTAATTAATTAGCTACTATTACCCTTATACTATTTACCCGTAAACCCGGTAAAAGGTTACGATTCTATATTAATTATAAGGCTTTAAATAGTTTTCTAAAACGCGATCGTTACCTTTTATTACTAATCGGAAAGACCTTATACTTAATTAGAATAGTTAAATAGTATACGAAACTCGATATAAGAGTAGTATTCTATCGAATCTATATAACTAATAAAAATATCTAAAAATAGCCTTTCGTATATACTATAGTTTATTCGAATAGGTTATTACCCTTTTTAATCTCGTAAATAGTCCTTCTATATTTTAATACTTTATAAATTAGGTCTTTCGTAATCTTCTTAACTACTATATTTTAACCTATATAGATAATATCTTTATCTATACGGATAGTATTTTTAAAGAATATCGGATTTAAGTAAAAGAAATACTCTTATATCTCGAAAAAGCTAGTTTATACTTAGATATCTCGAAGTACGAATTTAAAATTAAAAGTATTAAGTATCTCGGTTAAATTATTAGAGCTAAAGAAAGTATATTAATAGATCCTACTAAAATCGCTACTATCCGCGAATAGGAAGCTCCTACGAGTATAAGAGGTATAAGGGGATTTATTATTTTTACTAACTACTATTATAATTTTATATAGGATTTTAAAGAACTTATAAACCCGTTTTACTAATTTATAAAGAAAAAATAGTATTCGAGTAGTTAGAAACTATATAAAAGGCTTTTAAGACCCTTAAGGAATATTTCTTAGCTAGTAGGGCGCTTACCTATTAGGACCTAGATTAAAATATACGAATCGAATATAATACTTTTAGATTCGCTATCGGAAAATAACTAATTTAATAATATAATACTCTTTAGTACTTTATTATTTTCTTTTTATATAAGATATCGCTAGCTAAATAGAACTACTTAATTTATAATAAAAAGCTCTTTATAATTATCGCCGGAATTACTAAATAGTAGGTAGAACTATATAAATTAATTTCTTTAATAATAATTATAGATTATAAGAACTTAGAATACTTCTATAAGAAGAAATACTTATTAGAATACTAAGTATACTAAATAGAATTACTAGAAGTACTATTTTAATAGAAAATAGTTTATAAACTAGGTAAACTATTATAAGTCTTAGATACTCTCTCGTTTATAAATACTTACGATAATAGTTCTAAATATATTTAAAATCGATATTTATAGCTCTAGAAGGAAACTTAGGACCTTATTATAATAACTTTAGAAATAAATACTAAAACTTAACTTTTTCGCTAACTAGAACTTCGAGACTTATAAGAAGCTACGAGAGTAGTAGACCTTTTATACGAAGAACTAATATAACTAGTACTAGAAAAAGCGCTAATATTTCCTTCGAAGCTCGTACTTTTTATAATAGTTTAGATCTCGGAAGCTTTAGTCGATAAATCTTAACTTTTTTTATATAATAAACTATAGATCTTAAATTATAAACCCCTCTATACGGTATTTATTTAATAGTATTACGATTTAGTTATCGGAGGATATTCTAGGCGTAAAACCCTTATTACTATACTCGTTCGATAATTCTTCTAATTTAAGCTTAGAATAAATATTCGTAAATTCGTAAAGGCCTATTTAATATATAGTAAAAATAAAATTTAGAGGTAAAAGAAGTATAGTTTATTATAACCTTTACTAATACTATCGCGAAATTAAGCCTTTATTTTAATAGATTTTATAATATATATACTAAACGAATAGGGTTACGAGTAGTTATTAGTAGTTATAGACTACTTTTCTAGAAGCCTTATACTAATACTATTACGAATAAGGGAAGTAGATAATATAATTAAAATTTTCTTAATTTATATCTATATATACTATAAACCTCCCGAATTAATTATCTTAAATAGAGGAAGGTAATAGATTAATAGTTTCTAGAAATACTTCTACGAGCTACTAAAAATCGAAAAAAAAATTCTTAACTACCTACTATTTATAAACTAATAGTACTACTAAGAGGATAAATTAAGAAATATAGTAGTTCTTATATTATTATATTACTTTTAGTTTATAAGACTAGGCCTTATAGTTACTAGTAATTTAATTAGTTTTTAGTAACTAGCCCTAGTACCCGAGAAGAGGCGTTTTACTTTTCTTTACTACTTATAAATACGATATAGAACTAATTTAAATAGATAGAAATTAGAGCTAGCCCGGTAGTAAGTACTCTATAGCCGAAAGTATAATTTTAAAACTCTAAGAAATCTAATAATAGGTAGTTATTACTCTCGTAGATAATTAATAAGTAATAGAAAAGTAAATTAATTAATATTAATATACTATAGAAAACTTTAAAATAAGTAATTAAATATAATTAAACTTTAGGAATATCTAAATAAAGTACTTAAGTAAAAAACTAAATTAGTTATATATAAAATATACTATTATAAATATAATTACGCCGAATATCTACGAATTAAATATCCCTATTAGTATTTATAATCGCTTCTATTCGGATTTCTTATATTTAGTAGAATACGAAAACCTACTATTATAATAGCTTTATAATAAAATAACCCTACTAATCGTAATTAATAGATAATACGAACTCCGAGTAAAAGCGATCTTAAATACTAGAAAATAACGGAAGAAACGTATCGTATAAGTAAAATAAATAAATTATAAAACCCTTACTCCTATAAACCTTAAAAATATCGAAAGTACTATAGTATTAGACGACTAGGAAATAAAGTAGGGGAGTATTTAATAGAATAATAAATTAAAAGAGTATTATTTAATAAAAACTAGGCGCTTAAAAGTATAATAGAAGAGGTTTAAGGCTATAAGAAGTAGAGAGAAAGGGGGTATTATTATAAGGTAAGACCTATTAGACCTAAGAGGTTATATTATAGTTATATAACTATATTACGAGTTTAAAAAGCCCTATTTTAGATCCTACGAGAGCTTCGTTTTAGCTTACTCTCGTCATCTAATTAATAAAAGTCTATCGGCACCCTAAACTGCTATTTTACAGCGCGTTGCGTCAACATCTACTATAATTAAAGAGTTTTACGATAGATTTAATTAAGTAATAATAATACGATTAATCTGGCGGTAGGGTTTAGTGATATCTAGGCCCTAACTAGCTGCAGTTGCCTTCACTAAATCTCATAGGAACTAATCCTAGGTATCGGTAATCTCGGGGCTAAATATCTAGTCGTAGTAGTACCCGCTACGGCTACCTATACGCTAGTAGTACTAATACTTAATTAAATATATTAAAGGATATATATTAGTAGCGTATCTAAAATATATAGACGGAATAAGATACGTACGGCTAAGAGGGATAAAATATCGCTAGTATCTAGTAGTATTAGTCTAATAGCCCTAGTCTACGAGTTTCTAGACGTATTAGGCGTATAGTAGGA
>JAOYNU010048297.1:0-10980 GCA_026745395.1 Tympanopsis confertula | reverse complement strand
CCAGTGAGCAGCGAATCAAAGCTCTGCAGAAAGAGTTGGATCCCAAGTACGAGTTCTATCGGCCACAGCAAGAGAAGAATATTAAAGCGCTTATCAAGCTTTACAAGACGGGTGCTACGACGCCTGATAAGAGAATCTGTATTATGGACGGCAAAGTCGTTAGCATTACGGACTTATGGGACGCGAAAACCTGGTACTTGCACGAGGTAGGCATTCTGGCCACGCTGACCTGGTGAACCACTTCCAACTAACCTGTGCAGGGGCCCAACATTCACTAAATTGCCGGAGAATGAAGGGGGCGGTACTCCGTTCTCAGCCACCATTATGAACGACACTCTTCGTCGCCGTGGCATGGTAAGGGGTAACCTTGGTATCCGCATATAGGGATCGCGTAAACGAGACCGTCATTCTATCCTTGCTCGAAGGATAGAACATATCGTCGGGGTAACTTTGATACTTAGGACTATAGCTAGGAGCTCTAATTAAACTCCCCCTGGCTGGTCAGGTTAGTTATATCGTATAGGTTCGAATCCTATCAGCGCTGTCCAGATGGTGGAGCGGTTGCTTTCTTTCCCCCCCTTCCCTCTATACCTTCCGCCTAAAAGACTTGATCGAAGATAAAGCTTTTCTTTTTATAACTCCTTAAGCGAGATTTCGTATTACGTATTACGTATAAGGAGTAGGTATGCAAGTGTCACGACTTAGGCGGCGTAGGTATATATAGTAAGGCTACGTAGGGAGTAACCAGATATCGCTCATCACCATCGTCGATAACTCAAAGTCTAGAGAGTGATGTTTTACGGCAAAGATGATCATATTGTGCATCCGTCGCATCTGATGGCTACCCATGCTGCCATGCTGCCCATGCTTTGCTCTCTCAGGTCAACTGATGTCCTCCGCATGAAGCCCGCACTTCCGCTGCAGCCCGCGCTGAGGCCGGCAGTCAGCAGCCCCATCCAGCCATGTGGGCTGCCGTCGCCACCAAGCACACGAACCTCCCTCTCCTCTCCTCTCCTCTCCTCTATCGCTGCTTCACCGTTCCATTCACCTTGCTGCTCGCATGCCATGTGAAAAGAAGAGTGTCGGGCCATTCATAGTGTACGTATACAGCACTCGCATCGTCCTCTCGTTCCAAGGAGACCGTATGCAGACCACCCATCCACACTTTGTTTTTTTTCTCTTTCCGTTTTCCCTTTCTTCTCTTATTATTTTCCTTCCTTTTCTTCACGTCGCAGAGTATACAGCAGTCACGTACTCTCCGCACACCACCTTTTGCTCGACGCTGACCTTGCGCCCATCACTGCCACCAATCCGGACCACGCTCCTCGGGGCAAGCTGCATCCTCTCGTGACCTGATCCCGCCCCGCCCTCATCCTTGGCGTCCAGCGGCGCTACGTAAACTGGTTTGTTCGAGTTTGATCGCCGCCCCGTCCCGAGCTGGAAGTGCTCGTTGCCTCCCCACACCATGACGTCGGCGCCCCAGTTCGTGTCGTCTGCTGTCCTGCCCGAGCCCGCGCGCTCATCCGTCTTTGTGATGTTGCCCATGACTGCACAGGCGTGCGTGGTGCCTGCCGAGACGGATGCGAGCCGAATCGGGACCAGCCTCTTGGCGCGCTCGTCGTACTCGGTCAGCGAGGAGACGTTCTTGACCTTGGTCGGCATGCCGCTGACGTGCGACCACCTGCCGTTCCCGAGCTGCCCGTTGACGCCCTGTCCGCAGGCCCAGAGATCAGCTACCGGTTTGGCGTCGCCCGCCACCTTGACGGCGGGGATCGCATCTGTCGCAAAGTACGTCGTCGTGCCGCCAGCCGCAATCAACGTCACCGTCGGCACCAGCCCAGTGCCCGCAAAGAGCTCGTTTGTCGGCATCAAGGTTGCTGCCTCGACAGCAGGGTATCCTGCCGCCGTGTCGAACCCGAGCTGCCCGAACGTGTTGTCTCCCCAGGCCCAGACCCGTCCGTCCCTGTCCAGGGCCAGAGAGTGGTAGTCGCCCGCGGCAATCCCGACGAAGCTGTTTCCGCGAAGCCCCGCAACCTCGTGCAGCGTGTCGTACGGCCGGTCCTTGGGCCGCCTCAGCCAGCTGAGACCCGGGACTCCGAGCTGGCCGTGCGATGGAAACCCCAGCGTACTCGCCGCCGCTGCGAACACGCGGCCTCGTGACGTGAGCATCAGGCAATGCACACGGCCGCCGCTGATATCAACCACCTTCTCACGGCCAGAGACCTCGAGCGGGGTGACGTCACGGTAGGATACTGATGCCGACAGAGGGCCGCCGGGGGAGGACGTCCAGAGGCTGGACCGGAACCACCCTGTTGGCTGCTGCTCCAAGGGCTTCAGACCGTCAGCCTGGTCACCCCGTGACGCCGGCAGAGAGTAGACAGCCCCATCAGAGGAGAGCGCAATGACCCTGTCCTGCGTCACTGCAACCTTGGCGATATCCTTCCCCACCAGCGTCGGCGCTGGCTGCGGGTTCTCCTTTGAGAACCCGCGCCCCCACTGCACGAGGTCGCCCTTCTCTGTGACCGCGACGCCAACGTCTTTTGTCATGCGCAGGTCCCGCAGGACTTGTCCATCGAAAAAGCGAATCCTCCGCGGCGACTTGACCACCGTCTCGGCCGAATCGTCCTCCGGATCCACCACCCGACCAGTGTTGTTCCCCCACGCCCACACCCCAGGACGCTCCCAGCTATTGGCGACCTGCGCATGCTGCGAGCTGAGCATCCGACGCGCCTGCTCCGAGTCCGAGGCGCCCGCGATGAGCGCAGGCGCAGGGTCAGGTTCGAGTCTCAGCTTGGCTTTCCTCTTCCGGCGTGCCTGTTTCTCTTGGGCCGGCGCAGGTTCGCGTGTGCGTTCAAGGTAGGCAGAGGTGGCGTAGAAACTAAGAGCCGAGCCGAGGAAGATGCCAACAAGTCGGACCGGGCTCCTCCATCTCGAGGCGCCCTGGTGGGCTGCTGCATTGCCCTGCTCGTGAGACGGTGTTGTTTGCCCCCCGCCTTGTGGCTCGGTGCTCAACCTCCGAGCCCGCGCGGTGCGGGAGCGGAGCGGCGCAACGGCCCGCAGAGCCGCAGGCCGACGAAGAAAGAGACGGTGTGCTGTGATCATGACTGGGCTTTACCGACCAGCATGCATTCGGAGGGTATTGCATTGAAAGCTTTGCTCAACGAACGCTGACTTGTTTCGATCTCACTGCTTGGCCCAGGATAAGCTGGCATGAGTCGTCACTATGTGCGCATAAGTAAACTTCAATTTTCAGCGCACTTTCCTGGTTATGTAATTTAGTCTCTTATCTTATCGTATTCTGACGGCTCGGTGACGTCATTGGATTTTCAGTATATCATTTTGGTGACAGCCTGGACACTTGCACGCTGCGGTCAGATCCACGGCTGTGGGATCAAGATAATCTCGTAAAGGTTATCCTCATGATCAGTAGAAATAGTCTTGAGCCGTTTCTTTGCGTCAAAGCCAAATACGCCGTCACGTCACACCCGGCAGATAAGCGGTCCAATGGGCGTGAGGGCAAGGTTCCAAACAAAATATGCATCCCGCCGTGATGGCACAAGTTCGACGTGATATCCGAGGAGCCAGATAAAAAGACATGGCCTGGCTAATCGCGGGACGGTCAAGAGTTGGTCATGTCATCAGCATCGCCAGCCAAGCACGGCAATGACCAGCAGATCTTTCGTGTGGCCGCTGATTTTTACGCGATATTTTTACGGAATTATATGGTGATTCCAAGCAGTCACGCGTTTGTCTGCTTATAAGGGCTTACATTTGTACGTGCTGTCAAATGCCGGCACTTGGGTCTTAAGCCGACCAGACCAGTCTGGTATTTCACCTCGCCGTTCTATTTATTCCAGTCGGTCAGTCGGCCACCTTCTTTCTTTCCACCGACTTCTTTCCATCATCTGCTTTCCGTCATCTGCTTTTCATCATCTTGTTTCGTCATCTGTTTTCCGTCATCTTCTTCTGACCGGCGACATGGCCGCCATAAGCAAGACCTAATAACCCTCAGACGAGGTGCGCGGTCACTGGATAAGAGAAAAATAGAGTGACCAACTTTTGACGACTGACGGACGGCTATTGGGGGGCCAGCTATCTCTGCTCGTGCGCGGTATCCAGTTGGGCCCAAGTTGTTTTGTTTTGCCGGCAAAGGCCTGTTCTTGGCGTATCGGGCTGGGGATCTTTTCGGCTTTTTATTCAGTTGGGTTGGTTCCGCGTGTGGCTCAGAAGAGGTGGCATGATGACTGTGTGATATTTGGAAAATGGCCAGTTGGTTGGAGGTTAGGGAGACAGCACGGAGGGGAAGCGGGCGAATGATAAAAGGCGCTCGAGGGGTGGCTCTCATCTTTTGCTCTCTCACTCTCAGTCTCCTCCGCTTTCGTTCGATTTACATCTGTCCCCGTTCATCCCAGCATCCAGTCCACTTGGTGCCTTGTAGCGGTTTCATCGGCCACCCCTCCAGCACACACCGTACGTTGATCTACCATGGGGGATCACCGACGTGCCAAGTCAGATGTAGATTACGAATGGGAAAGATATTGTCAAAATCTCATTGACAAACAGAACGGCGGATCTTATGACTTTGATGGTCTTTCTAGTGACTACTCTGACTCCTCAGATCAAGAGCATATCATCAACAACCTCATCCACAACAGCAACAATGACCAGCAAGCCGGACGCGAAGACCGGGGAGCAGCGTGGCCGCTTCCAGAACCAGGTTCCTCCGTACCGCCAACCCTCAAAATCAGGCCATTTGATTCCTTTTCGCGACCAAGCCGAAGTCGTGACGATGATGCCGACTCGTTCAAACAGGAAGTAAGGGATCGAGCTCCAACACGACAACGCTTAGCCGGTATTCGTTATCCGTCACCGGACCCAGCAACTCCCCGTCCCCGTCGGAAGAAGGGACGGTCCCGTGCCCGCCCCGAGTCGCCCATGTATTGTTTCAGCGAGGACGATAGCAGCCATGACGGAGCGTCGGAGGAAAAATGGTGGAAGCGCAAACGTGCTGGTGGCAAGACCAGACGCAGGGACGTTGAAGTGGACGAGAGCGAGAGCGATCAGCAGAACGAGCTGTCAGCGAAAACGGCATCAAGAACAGTCGGCGACGTGATAGCCAGCGCGCGCGATCGCAAAAAAAACGTCCAGCTGAATCCCAGCGTTCCGTATGACCCATCGCTCCCACATGAGCTGGCGTTTGACGTGCACAGCTTCTCGAGGGCAGCACGCAAAAATTTCGCTCAAAAGTTGACGAGTGAGGAAAAGGCCAAGATGCTGCCAGACATGATCGAAAGCATGGCGGTCGGCTTCATGAACAGCAGTGGCGATGACACGGATACCGTGACGAAACCTGACAAGCACGCCAAGCCGAACCGGAAAGAGTTGCCGTCTGCCTCGTCCAGGACCCATCATGGCCGCAAGGCCCTTAAGGCTCTCCCTGAGCATGATGGCCATGATTGGGAGGTGGATAGCAGCGTCACAGAAACGGATCCAATGCTTGGTCGATCGCGGCGGAGCCACCGCAAGGACCGATACCAAGACGACGAGGACAGGGGGTCCGGTCGCAGAGGTTCGAGCAGGCGAACGTCAGCTCTGAGCCAGCGTGTACCGACACCTGGCATAGAGCTCAGACACCGAAGCAGCAGGAGTGAGAGTAAAGAGATGGCGCTGCGTAAGCCGTGGGAGATCTTTAAGCGTCATTAGACACCAGGCGCGTCTCGCATATTGCGATAGGAGTGGTCAGGGATCCCGGCTCTGGATTCTTGGACTTGGCCGTACTCGCTCTCTGGAAGTGTGGTTTGCGTGTTTTCGAGAGAGTGGAACAAAACAAAAAGTTTGTGTGTGTTTATAATCACGGATCCTACTGTAACTGCCATGTTAATATTTTCTTGGATCAAGTTGCCCTTCCTTGGCCAAGTCAGTCGCTCCAGTCTTCCCGGTAAGTTAGTTAGTTGTTGGTTGTTTGGCATCTCACCATAATAAAGAGGGTGTTTCATTCATGATTGACTGATCAGCCAAGAATATGTACATCGTCACATCAGACCACGGAACGATGGGCTTGATAAGTTCTGACGTCGACGTCGACGTCGACCGGGGCGGAGATGACGCGTCTCTCTCTCTCTCTCTCTCTCTCTCTCTCGTGCCTGGCTCATGTGTGGAACCGTCAACACACCAGCATCATCATCGGGCGATGTGGGCTGCGATGCCGTCTTCCAGAATGCGTCGCTGGAGATCGGGCAGACAACGTGGCAAACTGCATGAGGTGCGACCTGCCAAGAGCACGATCACACGGCATCGGCCCTACATTGCAACATGTAACCGAGGCCAACGTCAGCCTCTTTTCGTGTCTCACGGCCGTTTCTGTAGCAAATAGACTGCTGGGGCAACGCAGGGATGGGTTTGCCCTCATATCAAGAATTGCGTACAACATCAGTCGTTGGCCTCGTACTCGAGACGATGGCAGTTGTCAATGATAGGAACTTGGTCTGAAGAAAAGGAAAGGAAACAAAAGGAAGGAAATAAAAGGGGAGATAAATAAATAAAAAGAGAGAAAAGAGAGAAAAGCGAGAACAGAGAGAAAAGTGGGAATAGAAAAGAAAAGAGGCATGCCCTCCTACAACCCATTATTTGGTTATATTCTCCACCGCATGCTGTCGTGCCCGTCTGCTGCCCGTCTGCTGCCTGCCTGCCTGCCTGCCTATACAGAGACTTGGATATATCCATCCTTCCAACAACAAAGATGAGGCTCGAGACGAGCTGGGCTCTTGGGCTGGCAGCAGCCCCCTTTGTCAGTTTCGTCTTTCCACGCCTGCTTCCGCGGCATGTTGTGACTTCTTCATTCCTGCCACCCGGGCAGCCTGACCCTTCGCCTGCGCCCACGCCTATCCCCATAACCAGGCCGCCCAAATTGGACGAGCTGGCGCGTCGACAAGTATGGACATCTGCAGATGTCGGGCATGACACGTGTGGCTTCACCCTTGGTCGGTTCCATTGGGGTTTTGCCCGGACGAAGGAGAAGACGACGTTTTCTAATGATTGATTCTCTTAGGATACCCCATCGTCTGCGACGACCAGGATAAGTCGTGCGCCTTCAGCGGCACCAACATGGGATGCTGTGAAGGCGATGGCTGTCTCGATCCACGGTCATATGCAACGACGTGCATTGCCGGCTGCGAATCTGGTCCAGGATGCTGGTATGGCAAGTCAACGTCCAAGCGATGTTTCTTTTCTCTCTCTCTCTCTCTCTCTCTCTTTTTTTTTTTTTTTTTTTTTTTTTTTTTCAAAGCGCAGACGAGGCTCACAAAGTTTATCGTGTCTTCTTCGTCTCCGCCCCCCGTATACAGCCCAGAGAGCATGGGCGGCTGCATGACGCTCGTCACGGTAGACTCGGGCACGACCGTCACGGGCCACTTTTGCGTGATAGGCGCCGACGGGATGACCATCACGCTCGACACGGAGACGCCAACCTTGTCATATGCCGCCCTGTTCAGCATAGTGAACCCTTCCCCGGCCACGGCCGACATGGCTTTGGAAGCGATAGCTCGGACGACGATGACGATGACGACGACGACGACGACGATGACGGTAGTGAAGGCGGCATACAGTAGTGAGTCCTCCTCCGGCCCAATCACTGTGACCCACACCCTCCACCATCACCAGTCGGCCGCTCCCGATAGTCCTGACTCATCATCTTGCACCGACTCAAGCGCCGTCGTAGCTGCCGGCGTCATGGGAGGTCTTTTCATGCTCAGCGTCTCTGCCTTTACCTTTGGCGTCTACTGGTTCAAGAGGGGGCCGGGCAGCAAGCATGATGATGATGATGATGACCCTCTCCACCGCTGTCCTGGAGCAGAAGCAGGGGACGCGGCCACGGCGTCGCGCGCCACCCCTACTCACACGCACAGCCCCAGCCCGGGGTTTGGCCGTCAGCCTCTTGGAATCTTCACTCCGGCCCTGTTGGGATGCCAGGGCAGCGCTGATGTGAGAGACACTACTAGCAGCGCCAGACACGTATCGCACGGAACGAGTGTGACCAGCCTCGTGAGTGAGACGTCGGGGACGCGGCCAGGTTTGGGGAGCGCAAATGGGGTGTCGCCCATCAGGGCGCGCCGATTTAGTCCGAGTGATGCTCGCCCGTCGGCGAGGTCCGAGGCGGAAGCGAGGAACGCGGTGGGATTCGGGAACAATAGGGCTGAGCTGCCTGGGGATATGTAGAGAGAGAAAGCGTGCTGATTCGGACGAAGTTGTTTCTTTCAGGGGGGGGCTGCTGGTCGTTCCAAGATATCGTGACTTACGAGAGTCATTGTCTCACAGTATGGATAATGATTGGCTGGCGGACAACGCGTCCCGCCCCAACCAAGTGATGAGCTGTTCCTGTTCCTGTTCCTGTTCCTGTTTCTGTTCCTGTTCCTCCATCCACACATGACATGGTGCGTCCCAACACGCCAGAACCGCATCCCGACATTGTATCCGCGAGCATCGCCATAGATTATTGACACGCCACCACAGCGGGATCATGATGGCGGCGCTTCAAGGGGAAACGAGGGAAACGAGGGAAACGAGGGAAACGCAAGGGAGGGCTGATTGGCCAGGGGCAACCGCCCAAGTCATCACCGTGCAGCCGGTGAGTCGTCGTCCTCGCCACGCCCTTGGCAAACCTGACCGTCTTGCCAGGCCCCCGAACCCAGGCCATCGATGGACACTGCGCGCCCGATGCCTGGCGCACTCGAGCCGGTTGGCGACAAGGTCAGCATGCGCGGAGGGGGGTTTAGTTTCGGATGCGACTGCTGTGATGGATCGTGTCGGTTCTACAGGCACTGTTGTTGACTGCGAGGCCGTCTGGACTGTGGTGGAAGACAAGTTTGGCCACAAACTACAACTGCCAGGTCTATATCTGTTGACCTTTCCAAATCATCCATGATAATGATCGATATCTGCATTATATAAGTGCACTCACTGCATGATGATTCACCCCAGTAAAGATTGTCACATATCTACACACAACCAACATATATGGGGCTCGTTATCACTCCCCCCAAAAAAACACCAATTAGTCTACGATAAAGTTCATACCACCTCTCGACCAAAACGACAACGGCCTCGAGATGATGGCGAGCGGGAACCCGGCCCTGAGAGCTGCCATCACCTCGACCGCGCGCCGGGCTCATCAGATATGTACGCCAATGCTGCCTCGTGACCGTCATCTGCACTCAACGTCATGGCGCCAAACCGACGGCGTCTTTCGTGGACTGATTGACGAACGTCTGCCCATGCCATGGATCGAGGCTTTCAGGAAGCAGCAGCAGCAGCAGCAGCAGCACCAGCACCAGCACCAGCAGCAGGGTCAGGCAGAGAACGCGCCAGGCCCGGCTGCATCAGCGCAGCAAGGCCGCCATCTCAGCCCCAGGAAGATGAGCGATAGCTATCATCGCGTCGTCCTGCCACTGGGCCGGGACCCGTGGCTCTCGGATGTGTACATCAATGCCTCTGGCCACATTAGGTGAGCGACTCTTGGTCGCTGCTGCTGCTGCTGCTGCTTCTGCTGCTGACAACCGTACAAGACTCGGAACCATCTTCATGGATCTGGATGCCTTGTCCGGCATCATAGTATACAAACACACCGGCCCCGGAGTAACCGTGGTCACGGCAGCGCTGGACCGCATCACCATCGACCACCCGCTCACGGAAATATGCGACCTCGAATACAGCGGCCAGGTCACGTACGCGTCGGGCCGGAGCAGCGTCGAGATCACATGCAAGGTCGCCAGGGCCAGGCCCCAAGGCGAGCCCAGCAGACCCCAGGACGTCCTGCTGACGTGCACCTTCACCATGGTGGCCCTGGACCCGGACACCAAGAAGCCGGCGCGCGTCCCCGCCCTCGTGTGCGAGACGGCCGACGAGGAAAAGATGTTCAGGGCCGGCGAGGCCAAGTCGCTTGCCAAGAAGGACATTCTCAAGACGTCGCTCCTCGAGAGGGAGCCCAACGACGCCGAGGCTGCCCTGATCCACAGCATGTGGCTCCGCCAGCTACGGTACCACGACCCGGACGATGGCTTGCGCCAGCCAGGCAATGTCGTGCAGATGGCGCAGACGCGCCTGTCGACGGCGTCCATCATGCAGCCGCAGTATCGCAACCGCCACCAGACCATGATATTCGGCGGCTTCCATCTCAAGCAGACGTTTGAGCTGGCCTTTTGCTGCGCCGCCAGCTTCGCGAGAGCCCGGCCCACCTTTATCAGCGCCGACCCGTGCACTTTCCGCAACCCCGTGCCCGTCGGCAGCGTCCTGTATCTGACCGCGACCGTGGTGCACACGGACCCGCCCCTGCTGGACGAGCACGGGAACGAGCCGCAGCAGGCCGATCCGAGCAACCCCACGACACGCGTCCATGTGCGCGTTGATAGCAAAGTGAGGGATGTCGAGCACGGCAACGCCAAACCCACCGGCCAGTTCAACTACACGTGAGTCGACACCGATCCGTGCCGTTCTGTTTTTGATCATTTTCCGAGCTGACTGATGGATTCCCTCTTAGTTTTTCTGTTCCAAAAGATCTGAGGGTCATCCCGAATACGTACCAGGAGTATATGAAGTACATTGACGCCATGAGAAGGGTTCGCCTGGGTGATTTCCAGCGGCAGCAAGAACGAGCAGACTCTCTGCAGGGACAGAGCCAACTCGGCACCCAGGCCAATGTGACTGAGTGATGGACGTTGGTTTTTATTGTCATGTCTGCAACCGATATACGCACTGAATAATGTTCGAGATATGCGCTGATTATTATCTGGGCCGCCGCAGTATATATATATATATATATATATTTGTTGGCCATATATCTGTTCATGGCACTTTCAAATCTGATACATCACACATCTTATGTATCCTATTGGTTATAGCAACTATGGTCCCCCCCTTGGTGGATCTGATCTGATCAAGTCGTTTTGTATCTTGCAGTCGTGCAAGTAGCCCCATTGCGGCGGTCAT
>JAOYNU010048186.1:0-10980 GCA_026745395.1 Tympanopsis confertula | reverse complement strand
ATTCTACTGTAGATATTTGAAGAGCGTGCTGAAGGTGATCCTAATAGAATGCTGCCTCTGGCTCAAGTTTCCATTTAAAGCTATAGAAGCTATCGCCAAAGCAGTAACTATTTTCGAATAGAGGCGATCCCAGCCGTAGATACAAGCCTCCCGCAAGCGGATATGTCCGACTACGCTCTATCTGCACTGATCTATGCAGTACATTGATTCCATGCTGCGCCCACGAGCTACGGGGAGCGATGTGTCATACCTGACTTAACTAATTAGGCAATCCATCTGGATCGATTTAGCTGCAGCAAAATTACATTTCACTACTTCAAGGCACCCTCAAATGCAGCGTTGTCATATACCATTGCCAAGATGAACCAAACCCAATTTCTTGGAGCCTATACCTACGCACTCGAACAGGACTTTGTATCCTCTTCAGGAGCGCCAGCATCTTGGGAAGAAGGGTATCCGAAAGTATGGGGCCAAGAAAAAGCTAAGATACGGCTCGATGGAACGTCTATAACCACTCCTACTTTGAGTCCTGATGATGAAATCGTTGCGATCGGTGTTGATAGCGATGTCCATGTTTTCCGGGTTGCAACACAAGAACGAGTAGCAATTTTGCAAGAGCATGGAGAGTTAGTCACGAAGGTACACTTCTCGACCATGATATACAAAGCAAATGACTCAGACAAAGAATACTACCTCTTAGTATCGTCTAGCGAGGACGAGAACTGCGTTGTTTGGGAGATACAGAAGTATCCCGACGACATTGAGTCATCACTTGTTCCAAAGAAGGTCCTCCACTTCAAAGGCGGGTTACCACACTACGGCCCTGCATTTAGTCCAAATGGCAAACATTTGATCTACCTCACTCAGAACGAAACAACACAAAGCGACGATAGCGATGACGATACAGAGAAAGACCCTTTAACATTGCCGAGCGTCAACATATGGAACATCGAAACCAAGTCCCACCGTCAGTTTCACGGCCACACGGATTCCATACTATGGGCTGGCATAAGCCCAGACAATCTGATGATTGCATCAGCCAGCCTCGATGGCACTGCACGGATATGGGACATAAAAACCGGATCATGCCTTCATACATTCGGTCCCTACGGCGGCCAACTCTGGACCGGCGCATTCTCTCCAGATGGGAAGTACTTCGCTTTCAACCAGGGAAACCCGCAATGCCAAGTCCATGTCTACGAGATAGAAACCGAAACGCTTGTCTCTTCTAAGACCTTCCATCTATTTGCTCGCTCTATTGCCTGGAACCATGATGGCTCTTTGATTGCCTGCGGGGCTAATAAAGGCAAACTCCTCGTGTGGGATCCCTACACAGGCCGCGAACATATGCGATGGCGAATGAAGTTCGCGCTTCCTTACATGGAAATGATACTACATATTGCGGGTTTGAAGTTTCTTGGTGATGATAGGTTGATATTTCAGCTGAATGAGGGGACTGTTGAAGTATATGATTTTCGAACAAACTCTAAGAAGCAGTTTACTCGGGGCCCGGATGATAAGATCGAGAGGTTCCCACGAGTGGAGAAGGCGTGCTCGGAAAACGTGCTCGTTGTACCTGATAAAGATGGCTTTTTGAGATTTTGGGATCTTTAGATCTCGAACGAGTCTTCATTCGTCCTTCCTATGTTCATTACTTTACAGTGTTTCCTTGCGGCTTCTAGCGCAGCTTCAGTCTGAATAGATTATTGAACAAGACCAGCCCGCAATTATCTCTAAACAAGAAACATTCCTGTGGCTTTCAAATGTTTATCCCTAATAAGAAAGCTCATCTCAAGATAGGAATGCTTCCCAGAACAGAAGATTATCCCGCCAGCATTCCATGTCTATCTTTCCGGTCCCAAATGGCTGCATACTTTTGGCAAACATATCTTTCATGTTAGAAATTTGCTGCCTGGACAAACAATTGGAAAATTGGAATCCACAACCGGTCTAAGCTCCTATCGCCGATTAAACCGCACGCTGACACTAGCTCATGGGAACTAAATCATAGTCGCTGATATCTAATGTACCCACACCATGATTGGATTGTTCATGCTTATGCTACTGCTTCTTATCTTTGTTTACCTTCGCTCTTATCTCGTAATCTAAGGAGCTTCTGCATATTTCATTCGTTATCAATCCAAGCAATTGCATCCTTCGAGTTCTTCAAAAGATCGCTATCATGAGTAAGCCTGCTGCATAAAGTGTTGTTATTTGTGCTCCACAAAAGAAGCAGGATTCTTTTCCTACAGAGAGATATTTTTAGTAAGAGAGTTGCCTTCAAACAAATGAGCTCAGCTGGCTGTTCGTATCATTGTAGGCGAGGAGATAAAACAAAGATTGGATCTGCTTGATCAGACCTTGGATCCATTTCCTGCTGACAATCGGTCTTTGAAGATCATATAGAGTTCTACATCCTTTGAGGCTAAAACTTATAACCTTGATCTCAATCATGAAGCACGTCAGGACACAAAGCATATTTAAAGCCACGGCTTGTCTACCCAAGCCCAGAGTAATAACTCAAAATGTCCAGCAACCCTCAGCCTCCAATATCTGAACAAATAGATCATACAGAGAGTCGGCAAGAGAGATATACTCGAACAAATCTCTTCACTTCCATCAGTATCAAGGTAGTAGCTTGTGCTGCCCTTATTGCTCCAGGCACTCGCTCGTCAACGCAATTAAATAGCTTTACTACAGCACCTGCTTTCCAAGGTTGATATCTCTGATCTTCCTCCACTGACAATGCCGTGCAAGTATAGATCAATTGATGCCCGGCATCTAGCCCCCGGGCCCAACTACCGCAATTGAGGCTGCCACATTACCGCAACCGCAAACATCAACCAAAATGCGCCCGTATGGCCGGAAATAAACTAAAGCGTCTGAATAGAGATATTGCGCTTTGTCAATTGCAGTGTTTCAGAGCCCTCTAGTGCACCCGGATATTGGTGCCGGGAAATTCTAACATTTGAATCAGCACGAGTGTAACAAAGTCAAAAGCAGACGTTTCGCCGTCCAAACATTTTTGAGGAACCTTTCAACCTTGGAAGGTTCTCTTGCAAGGCTTTACTCGCTGTGACTGCGAAAGACAGTGGACATCTGGACTCCATCAGAAGCTGCTACCTCATGCATTTAGATCTCCCGAAGTATATATTCTGTCGGGCCCGCGAACATTCAAATGTTTTTGAAGCCAATCGAAAAATTCATTTTCGCAACACAAGAGCTAGCGTAGACGAATCAGCGAAAGAATTGTTCGTTATAGATAGATGTAATCTCTGGTATAATGGTACATAAGATCTGGATTGCAGGCTCAAAAAATTCACGGCGCAAACTTTCGGTGTTGTAGCTTCGCGGCTGAGCGGCATTGATGACCGCAATGATTCTTCTGAAGTCTTTCCAAGGTTCATGCTGTCTGAAAGGGAGTGAACTGGCACATTAATGCAAGGGGGTTTGGGTAAATTGTGTGGCGAAGAAGTTATATAGACAGGGAATATGCTTCAAGTACGATCGGCAGCTTGGTCGGAGCGTACGGATCCCATGACTGGGTAGCCTTTGGATAGACACTGGGTGATAACATGCAGGGTAAATATGACCATTTCCATCGGGTAGTTATTCTCAATATATGTTTTTGTGATAGTCTTTGAGTAGGTTGATAGCAACGAAGTGTATGACCATCGGGTTGATCTGGCGCTGTTTGTAGCGCTCACGAAGCCTGGTCTCATTTTACCCCCCCTTAGAGTTTCGAAAGCTTTAGTATTCGCCTATAAGTTGACTTCATGTATCTATTTGAGTGAAGAAACCCGCGTAAAACTCTGGCCGTTTTGGAATATTTCAATGGCGCTGGTGATCCATGGATGGCATTAGTAGAGGTGGACTATGCCCAGTTTGCCCGTACGGGATATGTATATCGATGGTTGCTTCTGGGGTACATTATTTCAAAGGCGTATCAATGACTAGAGATTCAACCATTACAACACAATTTGGGCTTATATACAAAGTTTCGTCATAGTTCGTTCCAAGTGGAAATACGATTGCGTTGGGCTACGTCCATACCTATGAGGAGCTACCGCTTCACGCTTAGCATGACAAGAATTACCATATATGTATGATGAAACATGATCATTAGTGTGACAGGTAAAAGATATGCACTTTATTATGCTGGAATTTGATGAGAGTTCGGATAGGAATACAGAGGTGTTGATCTATGGACGCTTTCAGACAATGTCTTGTCAGATGGGGCGTTAATTGCATGGCCTGGTCTATACGTGACGAAGAGTAAGTTGTTGTGCTATTGGTTTGCGCCACCAAGACCGTATGCATGAACTCAAAAGCAGAGTTTTTCCAATGTGGTCGTGCTCCTTACTTTCAGTCGTTGGTCGCGATGTGTCAATGTGAATAGTCGGAATCGTCTTGTGATCTTTTACTCGATTTGGCATCGGTATCTCACAAACATGGAATTCCATCCATCACCTCGATTGAGAAATGGATGTAACGCAGAAATAACAATCATTTGCGTCTTCTTGCGATCGCTTTATCAGAAATGCTATTTGTACTGCCTAAGCAGCCGGCCCTGAGCGTTATGAGGAGTCACTTTGCTCTGAATTCGCATGCCCTGAGAGCCGGCTTTTGCAGCCATGAGCCAAAGGCCCATTTGGCGAGCTGATAGTGCTTCTCATCTAATTGTTGAATATTCCCTGTTGCTTGGCATTAGCAGCGGAATGAGACGAGCTCGAATTGCAACGATCTAGTAAGAAAGTGTTAATAACCGCTTTTGATTGCCCATAATCGACGTATTGGTATGAAGGGGCAGCTTGAGCACTAGATATTGACGTATGCCACTCATAATTGACTTGCAGGCCACGCAAACTTGGACAGTAGATCTCGAATTGGCAAGTCCTCTGCTCATCGGCGATGCCTTGTCAATCAAACCTATCTAAACGATAGTCTCACAGGCCTGCGTCTCAGTCTCGACCTATCGAAGTTTAATTGCCATGGTCATGAATCAGCTGACAAGGCTGTAGAGCGTCAGAAGGAACCTTGATTTCTAATAGCTCGAGGGGGGCCTGAGTCCGAGAGGCGCTCAGCTGAGCCTCATGTACATACAACTTATCACATTTGGCCACAAAGGCAGGGCTCATGCACGCCACCATCACCTCTCACGCCAGCCGGATTGCATACAGAACTCCATTTGGCCATCCCAAAGTTGGGGCCTACCCCGGATTCCATCCACGGTGACACTGAGCATGCGTACTCCGCGCTGAGCAGACTGATCGTTTTAGTAGCGTGATCAGACTTGCTGCATGCCATCAGGTTCATAGAAGATCAGCCCAGACATCTAGGCCCCTTCCTAAACAGGCATCAGGCATCGCCTTAACAGACCACGGTATAAACGGGATTCTTGGCCTCATCCTTAGCCTGGCCTCGGCCGTATCTTTTCCTCCGCTTTCATCCGGCTCGACCAATGTCTCGGCCCAACATCCAGCACCAGGCACATCGTTCCTGCTGATGCCTACCTGCGTCAGCACCGGAAGGCCCGCGCTCAAGCGAGTCTCAACGGATACCTCGAGGCGAACCCCCGCGTGATGCCGCAGCATTCCTTACTGGGGGCCGGCAGCAGTTGGCGCAGCGCATCGAATACGACCGAACGGAACCGACCGCTGCGGCATGGATCTTGGACAAGGGTGGACTTCCTGATCGCCGCGATCGCCTTATTCCCAGCACTAGTGTTTGGGTTTAGCCAGTCGGCGACGAGCATTCTCTAGGTCATGCACTCCTGACTCGCAACCCGTTTTCTTCCCACCTTAGCCCTGTAGTGATTGGAGGTTTATGCATGCGTGGAGTCGTAGAAGTCTGGATCGCATCCACTTGTTCCATGCTATTCTTTATGGAGCGGTCGTATCAGAGGCCGTGTTTGGGGATATTCTGCGACTGCGTCATGCTCCTTGTATGCCGTAGCCGACGACCTGCCAACAATGCCATTAGCGTGTTTTACCTTTTGTGCCCGTCCTCCTTTTCTCCATTTTCAGGACTTTGCGATCGATCCATACTGTCCGCAGTGGAGAAATGATTTAGCTTCCGAAGGCTGGACTGAGCCAACCGGCGGTGGCTCAACAAGGCTTATGCAGCGGCGGCGGGAACCATGCGAACGGTCATAGGGTGGTCACGACAAGCCTCGTTTTCCCTTGGCCCGCACTGCGCCCGGGAAGGTCAATCGACAGGGGCGGTTCCCACCAGTTGGGAAGGGTTTTGCTTTTTTCTCGTGATTTGATCCACTTGAAGGAACGAAATGATGGGCAGCGGACGGGATTATTGGAGAGGCCAAGATCTCTCAGCCTCTGCACGTCGTCTAATTGAGCTGCGATCTTCACCTGCTCGGCTGACTTGCCTTTCCCGGACACGAGCGCCCGCTTTTTGTTTCTCCGCTTGAAGCGCTGGTCCTTTCGTCTTTCAGTCTTTCAAGCTTTCATCTGTGCTTTCAACTTCAACTTTCCAACTCTCCACTACTTAGTTCTTCACTCCGTGCCCCGGGAACCCCTGCGCTTGGGTACCACTATACTTCGGTTCTAGCCGATGGTTCATCTCCACCCGGGATGGGCGGGACTAACCTTCCTTTGCCATGACCCGCCAGAGGAAATGCGCAGACTGCGAGCGCACGAGGGAAAGCGAGGGCCGGGGGCACGTATAGTATACGACACAGGTCATCCTCTTTAGCCCCCGAGTCAAGAGCAGGACGCGGGGTATGAAATGACCTGTCGCAACCTCAAGCCTAGAACTCAGTCACTGGCCCACTCCCCGTTCCTAGTGTCAGATCATTATGTTGCATGGTCGATCCTCGGACGAGAAATTGCCTTAATCCGACCCAGCGCCTGCATTCTCCATTCTACGAGACCCGAGAGGCCGAAGAAGCCCCGTACCTGGCCCCAAAAAGGCGACTAGTAGCCCTCCCGCAACTGGTAGGGATCGCTGAAACTGCGGCCCCTCTTTGGCGACCCGACCGCTGAAGCCTGAGTGAAAATGGCTAAAAGGCTCCCTCCGAGCTGCCTCTTCCAGCGAGGCTCGGTTATACGAGTCGGAGGTGACTGGCCAAGCGACATGGATCATCGACTCGCTACCGGAGCCTGGAGTGCTGGTAATCAATTACCCATTACCCTCTTGGTCGTCCGGCAGCTGCTTAGGGGGCCTGCGCTGCAAGTGCTACTGTCAACTTGCCACATTTCTCTTCCTACCACTTATGCCCACGGGCAGCTCTCCTTTTCTAGCACGTAGCGTCGGAGAGTTCCGTCAGCACTAATCGTAGAGCCGTCCGGCTCCATTGTACTCCGTCTGCCGAGTATAGCTCACAACTATGTACGGAGGGAGTCTCCGTACTCTGGAAGACTGTGCAGGGATGCGAGGTCTAGACGAGCGGCGGTCAGAGAGGATCCCTTCCCATTTCTCTTCCCCCTCCTTCCTTCTCCAACCATGACGATGCCATGTCGAGTGACAGCATGCTCCCTTAGGCTAAGAACGGTGCACGTAAGGTGCATCATCCCATCCCCAACTGGTGGAGCCCCGCAGGAATACGTACTCGCGCAACCTTGTCTATTCCCTGCAGCAGATGTCTGTGCTGGGTCTTTCCTCCTCTAGTACTACTCTAGAATGGAAAAAACAAAGAAATCTGAAAAAAGATCTGGCCCACTTGCTATTTTACCCCAGATTGTCGGTGTTGTGCTCCGTCCAAAGGGGGGAAACTTGCGTAACCACCAGGATTCCAAAGCCAACTGATCCCCCTTTGGGACAGATGCGCTGTCTCGCTGTAGAGAGAGGTCATGGGATGCCGGATTGGCTTTCCACCAAAAAGTTCCGAGCTCTTTTTTTGACTTCTGGTCGAGCTGGGGTTGGGGGAGGACCCGTAACGAGGCCGGGAGGCAAAGACGGAGACCGCTGGATCTCAAACCCAGATGCGCCTCGCGTGAAACCTGCTGTCGTTCGTTCTTCCTGCCCTCTGGCCCCCAGACCGAGTGCCAGAGTCATACTAGTGGTGGGGGTGGGGAATGTGCGGCGCTTCCTCGACGGGGTTTTCGAGAACTCTGTTAAGATTCCCCCATTAAGAGTAAATGGATATTTCTTTTTCTTGGTCCGGGGCTTGGCCGCTCGATTGGTGTCTGCAAGTGAGATCCGAGGAGGCAAATCGCCAACTAATAATTAGATATAATGGGTATTATAATCGACGGGGCGAAGTGGGCTTCTGGCTCGTGCTCGCGCGTGTATGAACTGTCCCTTGCAACTTTCCCATGCAGGCTGCTCCAGTCTGCTTCGCCTACTGGAACATGGCCCGTTACTCCTTATTTGGAGTATGGGGTAATACCATGCCACACAGCTCGGGTCGTATACGTTGCTGATCCAAGTAATATACGGAGGAGAAAAAGAAAACATGCACTAAACCACAAGCAAGGAAACCCAACTCAAAATTCAAACTGCCGAAGCTTCTAGTAACCGTCGCTTAATTTAATAGCCGTATGAACTAGGCGAGAGGCAGTAAACTCAAAGCAAGCCGCGGTGGCTGCGATAGATGGCCTTGCACTATGCCACTACTGGCAGCTAAGGCATTTAAAATGTTTGAGTATACATGCCTGGAGCTAGTTTAGGTATTGAAATGCGGCAGCACACGTTCTCCAGCCGTCATATCCCGCATTCCACATTCCTCTGTGTGTTTGTAGCATGTCATGTTTACCGGAGTACAAAGTATACTCAAAATCGAGCATCGGGCAGCGCCGACCAGGATGGGGTATTAGAGCGGGGACTAGTGCACACCTGCCTAGAGGAGCAGAATCATCATCTGGACCGATGGAGATCGTCGGGCCAGAGCCCTCGAGGACATAGGGTTCGCGGGCGATCTCGAGGGCTCCGCGGATTTGCGAATGAGCGGCGCCCCAATTGCCCAGAATAACTCCGTTCGCTGGGCACAAATCTCCCCCGGGAAAAAGGCATCCCCTGCAAAAATTGCTTTTTCTTTTTCTTCCCCATTTTTCTCCTCGCTTCTTCACTGCAAATCAGCTCGTCAGATCCAGCGCTTGGCAGCCTCCCCCGCAATGCAAAGTTTATTCGCGTCCATATGACCTCAGATCCTTCCAGGAATTGAATGGACTCTGCCGTGGGCGTCCAAGTAGAGTCTAAGTAGAGGGGAGTCTAGAGTTGTAGTCCTGTCATGCTAAGTCATAGTAAATTCCCGACAAACTATATGGAGCAGCCGTGGCCGTGCGGATGGAGCACTGGGCGCCATACTAATTTAATTAATTCCTTAATCCCTAAACTGCCTAGAGGCGCCATCTGCTTTTCTGGGGTTTTCCCATTACACATTGAATTCTGTGGGCGTCAAGCCGTCCGTATATAATAACTGATTCCCCTCCCTCCCCTCTTTTCTCCCGCTGCGCCTGATCTTCTGATCGCCGAGCCTTTTCCCATCCCCCGCCCCATCCTCTTCTTGACTCCACCCTTTATTACGTCTCGACTCCCCCCCCGTAAGAGAAAAAAAAAGAAATCTCCCGTAAACAACTCTTTCCACCCTGGCTCACCCACGGGTGCCCACCCTCCCCGCGACCCATGTTCAATGTTGTCCATGCAGAACACTCCGTCATTCGGGCATCCGGACTTGAACGGACCGGGACTGCAGGACGAGACTTGCGGAAGCCCCTCAGCCATCCCCACTCTCTCTGGGATCGACACACTGCGAGCCAGTTCATCCAGCACCAGCACCGCCAGTCCTGATGATACTTCGACCGAATCGCCCGACTGGCCTGCCGACCGTTCGCCGCCCGACGATGCGCGCAAAGAATACCCCCAAGCGCACCTGATGTTCGACCCGCAGTTCGATATGGCGGACATTCCGCCCAAGGTCGAGGAGCTGGAGGACGAGTTACACAATATCAAGGCCTCGGAGGCGGGGGATCAGGAGAACCAAGCGGGTGCTCCCGTCGCAGTTCCACGGAAACGTGGTCGTCCACGCAAGCATCCGCTGCCGTCGCCCGGAGGTCAGGCCAAGATCACCAAGGGTCGGTCCAAGACTGGCTGTATAACATGTCGCCGCCGCAAAAAGAAGTGCGACGAGACCAAGCCTGCGTAAGTGCTGCGATCCGGAGTGGAAACGTGTGACAGCTAACACCGCGCAGATGTCTCAACTGTCAGAAGAATGCCGTCGTGTGCGAAGGATACCCGCCCAAGGAGATCTGGAAGAGCGGCCGACAGAAAATGGCTGATGGTACGGATTGAAATCTTGACTTGCGTCGTGCGCCTGCTCACCCCGCGGATGCAAGTATCCCCTCCGAGAATAAGCTTAGGCTGACCATTCGTGTTCTCTCTTTAGTGGTCCGAACCCATTCGTCCCTGGCAGGTGTGCCTCGGAGCCTCCCTCTGCTGATTGACGGAATTGAAACGGAGGTCGATCGGCGCTTCCTCGACCACTTTGTGTACGGATTCAGTCGCGTTCTGACGCTCATCAACGATGATTCAAATCCCTTCAAGGAGATTTTACTCCCCATGGCTACCCAGCATCGAGGCCTGATGCACTCGCTCATGTGTCTGTCGGGGTCTCACTTGTCTGGTCTGGATCCAGAGCCGCAGTTGAAGGAGCGAAAATACTACCACTTCCATCGTGCGATTCAAGATCTGAAGGATAACATTACCGCGTCGTCATCGTCGAAATCCGCGTCCGAAGGCCCGTTGGATGAAGAGCAGCAGTTGCTAGTGGAGGATCCCATCATTGCCTCGACAATCGCTTTAAGTTTAAATACGATCTGCGAAGGTGAAACAAATGGCGAATACCGGCCACACATGGATGCCGCTCGATTCCTGCTCGTTTCACAACAGCCCCGCAACGAGAAGTTCCGACAGTTCATTGTCGAATTCTTCCAATACCACGATATCTCCAATGCGCTCACGTCTCTCGACCGCCGCCCAGCTCTGCTCCAAAGCGGCATGCGCCTGCCTGAATTCGTGCCCGGT
>JAOYNU010048075.1:0-10985 GCA_026745395.1 Tympanopsis confertula | reverse complement strand
AAGTACTATAAAAATACCGCTATAATATAAGAAGGAATAATATAATAAAATAATATATTATTAAGAGCTATATAATAAAGCTATACGTATTATATAATTAGCTAATAGGCTATACTTATTAGATACTAGAAGAACGGCCCCTAGCTCCTAGAGCCCCGGAGGTACCCCCGATACCCTTACCCTTATCTTTATCTTTATTCTTAAACTTACCCCTACTTTTATTATTATTAATTAGACCTATTAGATAGTTAAAACGGCTATAAATACGCTTTATATACTTATCTAATACCTCTAGTAGAGTCCTAGTAATATAGTACTTTAGACCCTCGAGATAGTCTCGGAAACTATTATTATTATTATTATTATTATTATTATTATTATTATTATTGTTATTATTATTATTATTATTATTATTATTATTATTATTATTATTATTATTATTATTATTATTACTACTACCGCCTCTCTTATAGATCCTAGTAGTATCCGTAATAGTCCTCGTAACTAGTATACCGAGATAAGGGAGAAGGGTATATATAGTAAATTTTTTATCTATACTAGCTCGGTAGTAACTATAGAACTAATCCTAGGCGTTAGTAATCTCGGGGCTAGATATCTAGTCGTAGTAATACCTATTACGGCTACTTATATATTAGTAGTACCGATACTTAGTCGAATATACTAGGGGACGTATATTAGTAGTATATTTAAAATATATAAATAAAATAAGATATATACGACTAAGAGGTATAAGATATTACTAGTATCTAGTAGTATTAGTCTAATAGCTTTAATCTACGAGTTTTTAGACGTATTAGGCGTATAGTAGAATATTCTTAGAGAGCCTAAAAATACTATATTAGTAAGAGAGATACCGTAAAAAAAGGTTAGTAAAAGGTATACTATATAGGGCCCGTAATCTCGCGCTAAGGATATAGAGGAGGAGTAGCTACTATACGAGCCGACTACTTAATATTATACCGAGGCGTAGGTATAATAATAATAATATTATTATTATTATTTCTTCTAGAAACTAAAAGTAAATAATATAATAAATTATAAGTATTATTAATAATAGTAGTATTAATAGAACTATACTCTCCTAGTATTATTATAGTATTTTTTAGCTATTTTCGCCTTTTTTTTTAGTATTTTCTTTACGCCTAGCTACCGCCTCTTTTTTCTTATTCTCCTCCTCCTTCTACTTAGCCTCCTCCTCGCTTTTCTTATACGCCGCCTCCTCTACGGCCTTATAGATAAATACTAAACGAGATATAATAATACTAGTACTAGTACTAGTACTAGTACTAAAGAAGAAAGAGAAAATAAATAAGAAGAACCTACGAGAAAAAAAAAAGAAATATAAAAAAGAGTTATAGGATTTAAATAAATAGCTATACTATTATTATAAAAATTAATATAAAATAGAAGAAGTACTTATCGAACTACCCCTAACTTTTAAAAGAGATTAAAAGGGTATTATATACTATTAACCCCGAGTTTTATAAAGTATTTCTTTATTTAAATAAAAAAGGTATATAGTATATTAACTATACTTTAATTATACTATAGTAATACTTTATTAGAAAAATAATATCGACTTATAGTTATTATATATAATAAGTATATCGGGGCGACCTACTAGTAGAAGGGGTATTCTATTATAGACTAGTATAAGTATAATATAGTAAATAGTACTAGCTAGCTATATAAGGGATAAAAAAGGTCTTAGATAAAGCCTATAAATTAGGGATATAGTCTAAAAAAGGATAAAGGAGGTAGTTAGGAGGTACGCGCCTATATAAAGATAGAAGGGAAACCTACTAGAAAAAAGGGAGCTAGTTCCTCGTAAAAGTTATACTACTATTATTATAATAGAAGCTTTAATTAACTATAAGCGATCTATACTATATCTATACCTTATCTACGATACGTTTATATACTAGGATTACGACGCCTTTACTCTCTAACTTACGTACCCTAATCGCTAAAAGACCTAATAGATTAGAACTCTCCGTTTAGTAGAATTTCCTAGGAAATAGAGTATATTTTATAATAGATTATTATTCTAATAAAGACTTTACGATCTAGAAACTTTTAAGAAATCCTAGAACTCTAGAAAAACCCCCGAGACCCTACGATAAATCCCTAGGACCCTTAAGCCTAATATCTAGCCTACCTAGAGGCTAATATAAATAAAATAGCTACTTTATAAGCTATATAAGAAGAGGTTATCTAGAACTTTTAGAATTAATTCTAAAAAGCCCTAAAAGCCCCCCCGGCTTATCCGGCCTCTCTAGTACTAGAATAAGCCGGGGCCCCCGAAATTCCCCGGCTTAAAAAGGCTTTCCCTAATATTCCCTATTTTACCGGAAAATAAAAGGATTTTAAAGTTTAGTTTCTAGAAGTTTAAATTAAAATCGGTATCGATAGAACTTCTATTAGTACTTTTTTTATTTAATTTTATTATATTTATAGTAAAATAAAATCTTTAATTTAATTCTTCGTATTAGCTTATATTTAAGATATAGAAAAATAAAAATTCGTAAATTTTTTAAATTTATTAGCCTATTTAGAATCTATTTATATAGACTTTAATAAAATAATTAAAATTTAAGATAAATTCCGAGAAGAAAAAATAAAAAAAAAAAGATTTATTTATTTTCTATTTTCTAAAATTCGAATACCTATTTACCGAAGCCGAGTTTATAAATACTCCGGAAAGCGTAAAAATCTCGTATTTAGAAGGAAATATCTTTTTAGAAGGAAATATCTTTTTAGATCTCCGAAAAGCCTTAATCGGCTAAGAAAAACCTTAAATTTATACTTTATATAATAGGACTTTTTTAAAACTCGTTTTAGATTTAGAAATCCTAATCTATTATAAGAAGTATTACTCCTCCTCTTATACCTCGCCGAACTTCCCCTAGGCTTTTATTAATTAGTTCTAGACTTAGGGGTTTTCCTAGACCGCCTAGACCTCTTATAAAGACCTTATAAACTAAGAACCCTCTTCTAAGATCTCTAAAGGCTACCTAATCCTAAAAGAGAAAGAAAAAAGATTCCGATTTAAGTTCTACTTCTACTATACTTAAAAGAGCTATTTATATATATTTTACTTTACGACTTTTACCTAAACCTAGGCTTATACTAGAAACCCTATTCTAGCCCTAGAAGAGCCCTAAATATCTAAAGCTATCCGAGAAACTCTAGCCCCTACGAGGGCTTTTACTAAAGCTATAAAAGCTAAAAAAACCCCTAAAATTATCGAAATTTTTTTAAACGACTTAGAAAACTCGGAATCGGAAAAAAGGTAACTTTAAGTTAAAGTCTTAACTTAAAGTTTTTAGAACCCTTAGAAATCCCTATTTAATTACCGGCCTCTTTAAAAGAAGAAAGTACTTATATAGATACTATTATAAATAATAGATCTAATATAAAACTTTTTATCGACTCTAGTTATTATAGTTTTATTATAATATCCGATAAAGCTTTTATTAAATATAGAGTTACTTTCTACCCGATTTAGCTCTACTACTTTTAATAAATCGTTAATTAGTTTAAAGACTTTTAACCTACTATATCTTAGATAATTTATTTTAGGCTAGATATAGGCGGGTTTTATAAGGGTATCTAGGCCTATATAATCCCCGGCTAATCCGATCTTATAATCTTAGGAAAAAGGTAATTATAATTCTACGATACCTCTTTTTACCTAACTATTAATACTATAACTATCCGAAGACTTTTTAGGTTTAAAATATCTATAGTACTAGTATCTATAAACCCCGAAATCGTTTAAATCTCTTCCGCCGGTTTTAAAGCTTTTTTAACTAGGGCTTTAAAAGAAAAACTACCTATATATATCTTCTTAGTTTCCCTCGTAGATATTTAGAAAGCCCTTACTATTAAAGAAAAAAAAGACCCCTATCTCGAAGCTTTTACCTAATTACTCCTTATTATCGAAGCTTTTACCTAATTACTCCTTATTATCGAAGCTTTTAATAAAAAGAAAGCTAAAAAACTACCGCCTTCTTACCCCGGTCTAGATTACGAAATAAACCTACTTCCGGATACTACTATTCCGAAGATACCGTTATATTTAATATCTAGAGAGAAACTTCTAATACTACGGAAAACCTTATACGAACTACTAGATTAGGGTTTTATAAGGGCTTCTTCTTCGTTAACTACTATTCTAGTACTCTTTATAAAGAAACCCGGAAGTAGCCTATACTTTTATATAGACTATTAAAAGTTAAATACTATATCGAAATATAATACTTATCTAATACCCTTTATATCGGAGACTCTATAGTAAATTACTAGTTCTAAGTAGATTTCTAAAATCGATATTATATCGGCTTTTTACTATCTCTAAGTATACGAAGGAGATAAGTAGAAAATAGCCTTTAGAATTAGATTAAATTCTTTCGAGTAGTTAGTTACCTTTTTTAGTCTATCCGGTACCCCTACTTTATTTTAATAATATATAAATAATATTTTTCGTAAATATCTTAATATCTTCTACTCTACTTATTTAGATAATATTATTATCTATTCTAATAGATTTAAAGAAAATTACTATTAAAAAGTCTATTTTATAATCTCGAAACTCTCCGAGGTTAGCTTATAATTAGATTTCTCTAAATCTAATTTCGAAACCCTAGAAATTAAGTATTTAGGCTTTATAATCGAGTCGGGGGTAAATATAAAAACTAACTTTAAAAAAATAAAAGCTATTTAAGAATAAGAACCCCTAAAAATTATAAAAGATATATAAAGCTTCTTAGGATTTACGAACTATTATAAGGTCTTTATTAAAGACTTCTCGGATATCGCTAGACTTTTTATAAATCTAATTAAAAAGGATAATTTTTTTAAATAGAATACGGACTATTAGAATACTTTCGAGAACTTTAAAAAAGCTTTTATCGATTCCGAAACCCTAGTTAATTAGGATCCTTCTAGGCCTATAGCTATAGAAGCGGATACCTCCGGATATACTTTAGAAGGTATACTTATATAATAAAACCCTAAAGACTTCTTTTAAAGACTTATAAGATATTATTCGAGAAAGCTATCCCTTATTAAAATTAACTACCCTATATACGATAAAGAACTTCTATCTATTATATCGTATATTAAAAAGTAGTATTCCGAGTTTAAAAGTATAGATTTTATAATTTATATAGATTACTAGAACTTAATCTATTTCTAGACCCGGTAATACCTATCCGAATACTAGATATAATAGGGAGAAGAATTATCCGAATTTAAGTTTAAATTTATCTCCTAGCCTAGTACTATATAAATCTCCTCCGACGCCTTCTCTAGAAGAGATTAAGATCTACTAAAAGACGCCTCTAATAATAGGATATCTAGTAAAACCTTTTAACTACTTTCTAACCTTTCTAATACCTTAGAAAAATTAGAAATAAAAGTTAAAACTATATAGATATCCGATAGTAACTCCGGACCCGAAAACGAGCTTCTTTTTATCTCCGAACTCGCTAACCCCCCTAAGACCCTTTTCGAAGACCTAGAACTATCGAATCTATAGTTAGAAGGTCTAGAAAAAAACCCTAAATTCTAGAAAATTCGGTAAGCCGTCTACGAAAGTAACTAGTAATTTCCTACTAATTAGGGTTTATTAGTATCTATATCCGAGTATTCTATTAATATAGAGAACCGTTTAATATAGAGAGACCGAATCTAAATACCCTTTTTCGAGCCTTTTAGAATTAAGATTATCTAGCGAATCTACGACTTCTCTACTACTAGTTACCCCGGTAGAGAAATTATAAGAGATCTAGTTTCTAGGTATTATATATAGCCGGGTCTATCCTCCGATATACGTCGTTTTACGCGAAACTATTAGATCTATTCGTAAAATAAGGTCTAAAGAGATTAGAAAAAAGGTCTTCTAAAACCCCTACTTATTCTAGAATAATCCTAGTAAGAACTATTTATAGATTTTATAGTAGACCTCCCCGAAACCCCTAATAGGTTTATTATACTAGTAATTATAGATAGATTTACGAAAAGCCCTATATTTATACCGATAAAAATAATAGAAGCCCTAGATATCGCCTATATTTTCTTATAGTATATCTATATATATTATAGACTTCCTTATACTATAGTTTCCGATAGAAGACTTTAGTTTACCGGTTTATTCTAGAAAGAAGTCTACTAATCTCTAGGGATTTAGCGGCGTTTATCTACGGCCTTTTACCCCTAGACTAACGGCTCTATAGAACGTTTAAATATAGAACTAGAGGTTTACTTACGGATATTCTACTCGTTTAACTAAGATAACTAGGATATATTACTACCTAGCGCGATACTCGCCTTTAGTAACCGAAAATTTATATCTACCGGATTCTCCCCGTTCTTCCTAAGCTACGAATACTACTTCGAGACTGTTATAGACTAGCACGAGTATAGCATAGCAGATAGTACTAGCTGGCTATATAAGGGATGAAAAGGGTCTTAGATAAAGCCTATAAGCTAGGGATATAGTTTAAGGGGGGATAAAGGAGGTAGCTAAGAGGTACGCGCCTATATAAGGATAAAAGGGAAACCTACTAGAAAAAAGGGATCGGGCTCCCCGTAAAGGTTATACTACTATTATTATAATAGAAATTTTAATTAACTATATATAATCTATATTATATCTATACTTTATCTATAATACGTTTATATACTAGGATTACGATACCTTTACTCTCTAACTTATATACTTAATTACTAAAAGGCCTAATAGAATAACCTTTACCTTCCTATAGACTAATAAGCCTTAAGGACCGGAGATATCGTAAGAATACTATAAAAATACGCCTATAGCTATAAGCTATATAACCGATTATACTTTACGTATAATAAGCTAAAATAATTACTACTCGTAGCTACTCGGTCGCCTTATAAAATAAAGAAGAGAGAGGATAATAAGTAGAATAAAATAGAGGTTCTCCTATCTAAGAAGAGACCGAATCGGTTACCGTATCCCGTAGACCCCCCCTTTTTCTCCTCTCCTTTTAGATCTATTAGTACTCTTAAAAGAAGTAGTTAAAGAATAATATTATAAATATACTATAGTAGTAATAGAAGAATACTAATATTAATTAAGTAATATTATTATAACCTTTAACTTATTTACCTAATTTAAAATCTAGAAGGAGGTAGATTAAAATATATATACTATATAAGTAGCTTAGAAAAAGGAGGATAAGCCTTAAGTATTTAGTAAAACTTATACGATAATTCTATAAATAAGTCTACTTATTAAGTTTAAAAAGAACTTAGAGGAGAATAAGAATACCTTCTTATAATAGCTATACTATATTATTAATTTATATAAAATTAAAAATAATATCGAGAAAATAATACTAAAATAAGCTAATTTTAAGAAATAAACTAGAACCTATTAAACTATATATATCGCTAGTAATTACTATAACTAGATATCTAAGGTTATTTAGAACGATTTTTTATAATTTTTAGACTTAGAACTAACCCTATTTTACCTATATAGTAGAGATACTATAGCGTTATTAATAGACTAGTAGTAATAAGAATATAAACTACTAATTACCCTAATTTATAATATTCTAAGAATTAAAGCCGAGACTTTATAAGAACTCCCCGAACTTTTCTAGGTATTTATTATCTACTATATAACTAATAAAAAAGGTAAGAAAATTATTATCCCTAAAGCTAGTTCTACTCCCTCTACCCTCTAAGAACTAAAAAGCTTCGCTTTAGACGAGGAAAAACCCTTATAGTAGACTTACTATTTAAAAGATAAAGGGTATAAGAATAATCGTAATAAAGACTTAAAATATAGAGGAACTAAGAGACCTTATAATATATTAGAAAACCTATTTATAAACCTCTTAGAAGTTTAGAAAGATAATATAACTAATAAGTAGCCCTATTTTAGTTATACTATAAATATACCCTAAGGGTATAGGGTAAAGAGAGATTCTTCTATACTTAAGTACTATAAATATAAGCTTATAAACTATATAAGACCCTAGTATATAGCCCTAAACTATATTTAGTATAGTAAAGGGTCTTATACGACTAAAAACTATAGCCTATTTCCTCTTTTAGCCGAAATAGTTATATAGGAGAAGTTAGATAGTAATAGAGTACTAATAGCTAGAACTAGACTTTAGGATAAAGCCCGACGACTTATCTTTATAAAGAAGCGATTTATTATACCTATTATTATAAAAGTAAAATATTAGTAGGAAAATATAAGTACTTTTCTAAATATAAAGGCTAAATTATAAATTATAATTAATAAAACCTAGTAAAAGAAAAGAGGTAGGGCTATATTTACTTTTATAAGAGATATAATTAATACCCTAGTAGCCTAAAGAGATATAAAAATAGGAGGAAAAGTAATTACTATTATATAGATTATAGATTTAAAAAGAAAAACCTAGACTTTTAGTTATAATACGATAGTTATAAAGATCTACGATCCTAAGTACTAGATAGTAATCGGGCTAGATTAACTAATAAAAGTAGACCCTAATATATACTTCTTAATAGGCTAGTAGTATTATCGCCCCTAAAAAAAGGATAGGATAGTATTAAATTAATCTCTACTTTAGAGGAAATATAATATACTAGGAATACCGTAATAGCTTATATATACTTATAATATATAAAGTTACTTTTAAAAAAATATCCTATTATTACCTTTATATAGAGGCGAGACCTTCTAAGTATAGTAGTATATTAGGTAATTAGTATATTATTAGAGTATTTATAAAATATAATAACTAAATTCGCTTATATCTTTAATTACGATAAAAATAAGGATATTATAGCTATACTATAAGAGTACCCTAACTAATAGACTAACGAAGAAGAAAAGTTCCTAGATATAGAGGCTATAGAAAAATTACCCTTACTAGGCGGAAAAACTTATACGATCGACTTAGAAAACTTACCCTTTAAATACACTTTTATCTACCTACTATATAAGAAGGGGTTAAAGACTTTTAAAGATTACGTAGAATAAGCTCTAGACCTAAAATAGATTTATAGAAATAATAGTCCTCTAAAAGCCCTTATTCTCTTTATACTAAAAAAAAGAAGTACTTTATAGCTCTATATAGATTATTATAAATTTAATATAATTATAAAGAAAGATTATATACTTCTTCTACTAATTAATAATATTCTCGAACGCCTATCGAAAGCTAAGGTCTTCTTAAAACTAGACTAAAAGAACGCGTATTATAGGATATATATCCGCGAAGGCGATAAGTAGAAGATAGTATAGAGATATCGATATAAATACTTTAAATATATAGTAATACTATTTAAGCTTATAAATACGCCTAATATATTCTAATATTATATAGAAGATATCCTAAAAGACTTTATAAATACCTATTATATCGTATATATAGATAATATACTTATCTATAATAATATACTAGAAGAATATATTAATTATATTAAAATAATTATTAAAGCTCTTCGAGATACTAGCCTCTATAAGAACTTTAAAAAGTATAAGTTCGAGATTAATAAAATAAGCTATCTTAATTAAGTCGTAGGTATTAGGGGAATTAGTATAAATCCTATAAAAGTTAAAGAGATACTCGATTAGCCTAAGCCTCGATTAGTATAAGATATTATATCGTTTACTAGATTAACTAGTTACTATAGGCGGTTTATTAAGAATTATAGTAGAATTATAGTTCTTTTAAATAACCTAATATACTAGGATAATACTATAACTATATATAAGAAACCTTTTATAATTCGGTAGAAGAAGATTTAAAGAAAATAGCTCTATATAAGACCCCTAGATATAAAGGATAAAGGCCGTTAAGTAATAGAAGAACTAAAAAAGGCTTTTATAGAAGTTAGTATACTAGCTTACTTTTAGCCTAAATACCCTATCCGTATTAAGACTAATACTTTAGACTTTATAATTAGAGCTATCTTTAGCTAGAAGTAGCTTATAGGGGTATAAGCCCTTATAGCCTTTATATCGAAAAAGCTTAAGAATACTATATTACGATACGATACCCTAGATATAGAGCTTCTAGTTATTTATAAGAGTTTTAAAATTTAGAAGTACTACTTTATATATACTTTAGTACTTATAAATATAAGAATAAATTATCTAAATATTAAGTATTTACTATTAAAACCCTAATTATCTCTAAAATAAGTAATAGTATTATTATACCTTACTCTTTTTAATTTTATAATTACTTATCTTCTAGGGTAGAAGAACTTAGTAGATCCTCTATCGCGAAGGCTAGATTTTAATAACCCTATAGAGAGAAGAGAAGCGAGATAAGCTATTATATTTTAGTTCTAATTATATTTTATAAATAAAAATACTATACTATAGAAGTATACTAAATATATAGTAGTAATACTAAATAGTTTTATTAAATATTACCCTATTATAGGATACTCCCCCTAAGTTAAAGCCGGTACTCTAGTAATATATTATAAGCCCTCTAAGTTAATACCTCTATATTTAGCCTAAAGAGATAGGATCCTCGAGGCTAGTAATAGGATATCTAAATAATAGTACGGTAATTTAAGTATATACTTTAGGTTTTTCTACTATTAGGAAAGATAATTTATAGTATTTTCTATTATCGATAAAGAGGAAATAGCTAACTTTATTTTTAAAGAGGATAGTAAAGTAATACGTATTATACTCCTTAACCTAAATCTATAATTAGATTTTATTAAAAATACTATATTTAAAGACGTATTCTATAAAGTATATTAAAGGGATACCTTTATTACTAAATAGAGATAGTCCTAGATATCTTATATTAAAAACGTATCTAGGAGAGCTAAATCGACTATTTAATTTAAAGAGTATAGTCTACTCTATCGGAATAGTAAGGTATATACCCTAGATAGTCTAAAAGCTAAAGTATTATACTTATACTATAATAACCCGTATACTAAGTACTAGGGTATAT
>JAOYNU010047964.1:0-10996 GCA_026745395.1 Tympanopsis confertula | reverse complement strand
CTTTATGGCAGCCAACTGAGAGGACTCTTGGCTTCTCCGTTGCAAGTCCATCACCCCCAATACTAGTTGAGGCCAGCCGGAATATCCGTATCGTATGATGGTGCGTATAGAGAGACACCACACGAATCGGTGGCGGTGAGGTCCGTCTTGACCCCGGGACCATGTAGACGATGCTCTATCACTGGGAATAACACACGCCTGGTGAGGTTTTTTTTTTAGATCCGTCGGTGACGGGTATCAGTACCATGGACAGCATGTCTGGCAATTGTCAGCTTCATCCCTTGGGAGAGAAGTTGAACTTATCAGTCCTTCTGATTGGACGGAGCAGGGGGTGGTTCGTGAGGGACGCGTAGTTTGCGAGGACACATACTCACCGAAGGATTCAAGTGGACAACTGGAGTGGAACTCTTGCAAAGTGCCTCATTAATGTATACAGCTGATAAGTAAGTATGTGACTCAAAAACTATTAGCCCGTTTCTATGTACATGGCAACATCAAATCCCCAAAAGCTAGCCGACTCACCCTATTTTAGCCTGCAAAGATAGCAAGACCCCTGGGGAGTGGGGACGATCAGGGGCTTTGCTATCTACGTTATCCAGTGGTTCAAGAGCCTGCTCATGAATCCCAAATAGGTCCAAAGGCGGGCACCCCCAGCGCTTCCAGGTCCAGAACCAAATCAACGGTCAGCCTGGCATTGGATATGACAACAATTGCCTCGCTGCTTGTCTGCCTGTACAGACCCATGACGGTTGGCAGGATGTTTGGCCTGCCCATGGTGGTGGTGTTGTGGATATGGGCGCTCCGACCCATGCTGAGGACGATGGACGCAATGGCGGGCCCATACGTCTCGAGAGGATCCCGGGTCGACCAGAACAAGCTGACGCGGGTCTGCTGGGCCAGAATGACTGGGAGGCACGGGGCGATGCCGGAACCGGTAGCAACCAGCAGGATGCTGTTGAACATGGGTGCGATGCGCAGGACGCCGCAGGTTGGAGTGCGTCTGACCCAAATGTCACGGGGGTGGTCGGTGATGATTTTCCTGGTCCAGTCGCCGGCATTGGAGATGATGACGGAAAAGCCGGCTTCCTGGGGGTTGTTGACGGTAGCAAAGGCATGCCACTCGAGCAGGGGTCGGGTCGAGAGGCGAATGGTGGTGCCCGGCTGGGGCTTCATGTAGCTAAAGTACAGGCGGATGGCGTGCGAGGAGAGCTTCTCGGCGCGGACGGGGAGCTCGCGGCAGTTGAGCCAGGTCGAGACGACGCTGCAGCTGGATACGAGAACGAGCCAAAAGCTCACGCTGCTGAGGACGGCGACGGCGGGGGCCTGGTCGGGCGACGCATCGATGGCGACGTCGAGGAGGGTCAGGCACCACAGGAGCCCCAGGCAGGACCAGCCGGCCAGCCGATGGACGGCCTCGAAGGCGTTGTGGATCCTGGCCCGGACCGAACGGTGAGACATGACGACGATGGCGAGGAGCAGCATGTCGAGCAGGTACACCACCACGATGCGCGTCCACCTGGTGCCATCCTTGTTGGGGTCGGGCAGGAAGGCGGCCGTGTGCTCGACGGAAAGCAGGACGAACCAGAACGTTGCCGCTACGCCGCACCCGCTGTGCAGGCCACCGAGGTGGTAGATCTTGCCCATCCTGCACCGGAGCCAGAGGGGGGCCGTTTTGGGAGTTGCCGTAAAAACGCAGTAGAGCGCGTTGACAACGTGCTCCTCCCGGATGACGATCGAGACGGCAAGGTTGATGGACGTGGCCAGGCTGCAGGCCCCCACGGTGGGATACCCGCGAAGCCACCATAGCCACGACAGCCATATCAGGCAGATCAGGTTTGTGAGGAAGACGAGCGTGAACAGGATCCGATACTCGGACGAGAGGGCTCTTATGAAATTGGTCAAGGACAGGTGTGACAGAGTAGGCCGTCGCGGGGCCGCGTTTTCGGGAGCTGTCTTTTCGGGATCAGACACTGCCATGTCTGGGGGTCTTGGTGTTCTTGTTCCTCTATTTTTCTTTTTCTACTTTTATAAAATAAAAACGTGGGTTGAAAAACGAGTGACGATGATATCAAGATAAACGAATAAGGAACGTATATGGTTGGCACGAAATAAAAGAGAATGACTGACAGTAACAACAGCATCAAGCCCTGAAAAAGTGCCCGTCACATATCTTATGTGGCCTAAGGCAGCTGATATACAATGATAGGGGGGCTAATGTACGACGCACGTTCGTCGGGCCAGCTCTGAACACCATCAGCCCAGACGAAACAGTCTGCAAACATAGTTTGTCATGCTCGCAGTGCGGAGTTCTCCGCGATGAACAACGATCTCGGCGTTCCTCGGGATTCCGCAAGACCATTTCTCCAGAGTCGAGTGGCGATCGGCTATGGGGGGAGCGGAGAGGCTGGAGCAAAAGCGCCTCGTTCGTGCTGGCGAGAGGAGCGCGGACACTCTCTCCAAAATGGGTATCCAGTCCCGGTGCACCCGCGAACTCAGGAGGTGGCCACTCTTGCCAACCCGAATATTTGGATCGTCTTTGGGGGCTCTTTCGATGGCATGGGGCTGGCTGGCAGTAATCAAAGTGCCTGGGATCTGGTGCCAAGCATCACTCAGTCGGTCGGTCGGTCACTTGCGTCTTCGGCAGTTGAGCAAAAGGGTCTGACCAAAGTCCAGCTGCCAACCTATCCGCAAACGGCAACTGGAACGCCCAGGCTCGCCCGTAAAGGGTTAAAGATATTGTGCTGCCGCAAACGCAAGTCGACCAGATGGTTGACCAACCAACCCGAGTACAGCCGATCCACTTGGTCGCTAAGTTGATAAGTCCGTGTAGCAGCAGTCAATCCTATTCAGCTGGCCCCCTTGACGGTGGGGGGTTTAATAGTGGGCACGAGGCATTTTCTCTGAATGGGTTGTCGAAACCCCCATGGCGGCGTTGACTTGGTTATCTTGAGTTGCATGCCGTGGAGGGCTCATCGCAGGGAAGAGGGGCAAGGGAAAGCCCGGGAACGGGGGTCCATAACACCCAGTCCCACAGTACAAGGGTCGGCTCCAAAACTGTAATAGCTGCAATAGAGTAGCATCTTATGCGGGGATGGTTGCATGGGCTTCACAGTGCGTGATTGTCAAGCCGATCCGGTAGGAAATGATCGACTTGATATTCTAGACCTGCGGTGCTGAGGTAAAATGATTCGTCTGAGGGCGGAAGAGCCGGTATGTTTTAAAAAAAATACCCCTATACCTCAGACAGAGAGCCAAGCTGTATCAGGGAGGAGTGACAGGGGTGAGCGAGAAGATAGTCCAAACGGCGCCGAACTTACGTGCAGGATATAAGTAAGTATCTGGCCAGTTCTGCTCGCCTTGTTATATAGCTCTCATCTGTCACTGCAAAGGCCATTCCGCAAAAGTCGATCAAGAATCATTGCACCACAAGGCGGTGCTGCTGGGAACCGAGAAGTGGAAAGGGAGATAATGGAGAGGAACGAGTGACAGGAGATGACGGTCAGAGTAGTGACCATTCCTCGATCCTGCCACGCAGAAAAAGCACCTACATTACCAGGGAAATTTGTGCACATTCTGACGCCGTAAGCGAGGGAAAAAATACCGGGATTCCATAGCGGTCATCCTTTCCGGAATGGGGTGTTGACCCTCGCATTATCACGGCAGAATGGCGGCCCAACGAACGCAGTAACTGAGAGTTTTGTGCCGCCCAACCCACTGCCGTCAGATCCTTCTTCGTTGGTATACAGTAGAGCTATACTGGGTTATACTATACGTACATTAAATTTCATAATCGAAGCGAAGATTAAATAAAGGTGACATGGCGGGAGAGAGAACGAAACGGCGAGAACACAAAAAAAAAAAAAAAAGACCGGCAGACCGGCACACTCGTTTTAAACGGCAGTGACGCTTACTCTTGATTCCTCGGCTCCCTTGCCTACCAGCGACCTCTCGTCCAGCTCGTAGTATTCCTTTTTGTTGTCGACGTTGGAGCGGTCTCGACGACTGCCACCCCAGCTGTGACTCTGATCGTTTCCCGTATCCCTGGTCGTGGCGCCCCTCGTGCTCATCTTGACAATGGTTGCCATTGCGTTGGGCCACCAGAACTTGAAAAGATGGCGGATCGCTGGCAGGCTCGCACAGATCATGCCCAGCTCGGTTTCCCATATCGACCATATCGTAACCTCGACGTAGTCCCCTGGGCCGCAAATCACCAGTCAGCTTGTATAGCTCGGATCGATCCAGATGGAAACGCTTACACGTTGGGTTCGACGTTTTGCCGAGGCTGACAAGAAACGGAAGACGGATGACACTGAACACAGTGACTCTGTTGGGAAAAAGAAAGAAACCAGAGTCAGCTCCAATCAAAAGGCCATGCTCAGCCCGACGTGTTGCGACTTACACGATGCCGATACCGAACATGAAGAACAGCTGGACCTTTTGGCGGCTCTTGACTTGTAGCTTGTACAGCTCGGGCAGCGGCATGATGAGGATCCAGATATCGCACACCATGTTGATGACGCCAAAGGCGTAGGTTTGCGTGTTTAGGTCGTTGCAGTGGCCGACACTCACGCCATCCCATCCCGTCCAATTGTAGGATGACGGCAGGCATTGAAGCCCTGTTGTGATCAATGTCGCGGCACCACTCAATACAACCACGACCAAGAGCACAGTCGTCATTTTCTTGAATCTGCGCGATGTGAAAATGCCGGAAACGAAGAGAATGATGGAGATCTTGGTGCTGTACAGGTGAAGACTGTACAACATCTGGTCGATCCAGAATCGTTTGAGAAGCTCGTACAGATGCTCAAACGGTTGAATGTCCCATATGTTCAAGCCGAAACCGAGATCAGCCACTACAAAGTTAAACATTAACATCCATGCCATCTCTGGCGAGGGGAGGGGAGGACTGACGCGTGCAGTGGAGATAGAGATACGGTATAGTGGCAATCTGTTGGAGTTGACAGCCATGTGTCAGCGAAACACGAAACTCTCCTCGTTTGGGTCATCAGACTTACTCCTGCCACCAAGATGGCGTAGTCATCTGGTGTCAACTTGCCCAAGAGGGTGAACCTGGAGACGAATCGAAGGATGATGCATATTTCGGCCAGGACGCAGGCTATGATGGCGTTGATCCTGAATCTGGCTTGCTGGCTTTGCACGGGGACGCCGCACCCGAGACTCTGCAGCCTCATCATCGCTGCGGATTGTCAGCGCATGCGTTGTTCTCTCTGGTGGGATATTCTGCCGGCTTACTCAACTGCTCCTTGACGGTGCAGCTCTTGAGCACACATGCCTGCGTCAAGCCCGCAAACGTGGCATCCGAGCAGACGCAGGCAGTATCAGTCAGGTCGCACGGCGACTTGGCAATCCCCTCTTGTACACATTGAAGCTGTGGTCAAGTCGAGATTGTAGATTTAGCAGGCGCCCAAAAAAGGATAATCTGACCCCAGTCGTCCACTTACTCCGCAGGCGGGCAGTTCGGCGGCAAGCTCGGTCAGCCCGGCGTATGCCAAGGTGATCAAGCTGGCAAGCAGCAGCGAGACTGAAAGAAAGCGCATACCCAACAAAAAGACGGCGTTATCAAAAGGTGCCAGGAAACGTGGAGGGGACGAGCTCTCGAGAAGTAGACGCCAGGACAGAAAAAGGACCAACTCGGGAACCACAGCTTTGGTACGAGACGCTCCAGCGTGCTTTATCTTAAGTATTCTTGACTCTTAGTGCGCCTCTTCTTTCGCGAGTCCTCTTATCATGCACTCGTTTTTTTCTTCTTCCTTTTCTTTCCCCTTTCCTTTGCCTTTTCTCTGCCTTCCAACCTCCCACCCTTGGCGGAAGATGCCTTGGGTTTCCGCGCCCCCTGGAGGCTGTCACTGATCAACCCGTTCAATTGATATCAAATTGCAATGATTATTAAACTGCGAAAATATTATGCATATATATATCTACATTTGTATATATATTGCGTCCAAGTGCGTGTGTGAGTCGTCTGGGAGTAGAATAATATGCTACATAACCATCCGCACACTACGCAAGCTTCGGCTGGTACCCAATACCAGACTATGATGCATGTTATGAGATCTTGGCAGGCGGATTCGAGATCTAGATAAAGTATCGAGTACTACGCACGTACATTCTCTATAATGGGTAATAATACGTGTAAATTAGAGTTGTAGCCTATTTGAGCTAACTTGTAAAGGAAACGGCGAAATCCCAAGGAACGCGTCTGGAAAATTGGTACGGGCCATCATTTCGTGTCCGAACAACCCCATGTGTATATGCAATCCTCGTCATGGTTGCGAAATGTAGCAACATGAACTCGATGCAACCCTGAAGATCGGCATTTCTGAGAGGCCTGGCCAGCTCCGCTGCATTGGGTCCATTGAGCAGGAAACCCTCACAAGCCGGGATCCGTTTCTGTTGCAACGCCAAACAGTCAACCGTGCATGTGCACCCCCGTCCCGTTTCCTGGGACCCCTGCTGCCTTGTCTGGCACAAGTCCGGTATGCCGAGGCCGCACCTCCACGCCAAACGAAGAAACGATACCATATCGGCGTGGTGTGGCTGCCGTTGTCGTGAGTGACGTGATTAAGCTCTTTCAGGGGAATAAAGGGGGATATTCTGCTCTGCCAGTAGCTGCTTCGCAGGAGGGACGAGATACAGCGTTACCTTGGCATAGACAGAACAAAACGTCTGCACCTATCTGGAAGACCAGCAACTATCATGTGCCGATCATTGCGGTCTGGGGGTTGCGTAGAAGGTTGTCCCTACGACAGAAACACCACAGGATAACCTATCAACCGGCCGTAATAACAAATCACAGTTGAAAGAAAATCCGCACTGCCACTCCATGATTCCTCACCCATTATTGCGTCTCGTTGGCTGATAAACTTGGTCCGTAACTGACATGTGCGTTGCTACTCCGTGTGGAGACCTAATGAAGCGCAAATAAGTTACCGGCCCTCTCTATATGAGATCGACACTCGCGTGCATACGTGGGATGCGGTGAGGCCGCTTTCCTTGCCCTTAATTTTGAGCAATTTCACTCCAGGGTCCGGTGGGAGGACGATGGAGTCAGGGGAAATTGTTGCTGCGGACGAACGCTCAGACGGCTATGTAATGTAAATGTACTACACCACCTTGGGAATGACGGCACTATAAATGCTGGATTTCCCTTCCTCACAATCATTACCAATCGGCTTCTTCTCATTGGCATCCCATCCTTCGTTGATCCCTTTGACCACATTCCTTTGAATAACTCACATTCGTTACGCGTTGCCTCTCGCTACAGAGGCCCCATAATAATGAAGCCATCCACGTTCACGTTCCTGTCGCTGGCCATGCTCTTTGAGCGGTCGGCGGCTCTCCCTCGCATTGACCCTGACACCCCCATCCCGCTTGCCGCCTTCAAGTTCGCTGCCAGAGGCGGCGTAGACCCTCATTCCGCTATCGACGCTGAGACGATTAGCAAGTATGCTTCGATGATTCCGACAGACGTTGGGAAGCGGGTCATCGACTTCGACCCCAAGGAGCAGCTTATTGATGGTAAGTAATGATGGATGGGTGACCTTTGACACGCTCGCTGACCACTTTGTAGTTCACGGTGACCATGAGTTCCAACCCCCCAACTGGGAGGCTGGCGATGTTCGCGGTCTCTGCCCTGGCCTGAACACTCTGGCCAACCACAATTACCTCCCTCGCAACGGCGTGGCAACCGTAAGTAGCCCATCATTGTTATTGCTCTACCGTTTGGCCCCCAGGGTATCGGGAAGTCAACCAGTCGGATTGACAGATTTGTATCCCAGTGGCTCCAATATGTCACCGCAGTTGGCAAGGTCTGGGGCATGTCGGCCGACATCGCATCCGTCCTCACAACTCTCGGTGTTGTTCTTGGAGGCAACTTGGTCTCCGTCTCGCAAGGCGGCTGGTCCAAGTACATGGACAACAACCTGGGAGGCCTGCTCGGCACTCCTCGCGGTCTTTCCGGCTGTCACCCTCTCTTCGAGGTGGACGGCAGCGGTACCCGTGGTGACCTCTACGACCCGATCGGCGATAACAACAACATGAACATGTCGTACTTTATGGAACTGTACAACCTCCAGAAGGATGCCGAGGACCCCAACTATAGCATCGAGGTCCTGTTCGAGCATAACAAGAACCGCTGGTGGCAGACCATTGGATTCAACCCTTGGGCCTATTTCGGTCCCGTCAGCGGCTGGCTCGTCCGCGCCAGTCCTTATTGTTTCACCTCCCGCCTGATGGCCAACCGCTCAGCCGAGTACCCTGACGAGGGCAGGCTCGATAAGGAGTCGCTCAAGAGCTTCTACTCCGTTTACGGCCCCGAGGACAACATGACTTATATCGTCGGTCACGAGCGCATCCCTGAAAACTTTTACCGCCGCCGCTACACCGACTACGGTGTTCTCGCCACCGCCCTCGACATTGTCACCTACAGCGCCCCCGAGGTTTTGAGGTATGTCTCTTCTGACCCCATATAATATGGTTGCTGATCTATCATAGCATCGGTGGCAACACAAACGGCGTCAACACCTTTACCGGCATCGACATTTCCGACCTGAGCCGTGGTCTTCTCAACGCCAAGAACTTGCTGGAGGGCAACAACCTGATCTGCTTCGCTCTGAATGCTATCAAGACTGTATCGCCCAATGCTCTGTCATCTTTCTACGCTACGATCGCGAGTGTCACCGACCTTTTGTTCGCCGCGATTGACCCCATCCTCATATCTCTGGCCTGCCCTGCCTACGGTGACCTTTCCGTCAACGGGACCAGCTGGTTTGACTACAACAGCAAGATGTACCCAGGTTTCAAGAGGGCCGGCGGCGGGTGGTAGATTCCTTTAGTTTTCACCTTTGCCCATAGATTTTGTGCTCGGGGTCTCCGAGCTGCCTTATTTATGCATCCTTGATCGATTGAACCAAGTAACTGTGCTGTGATTGTACTCCGCAATGCAGTGGATATGTGGTGGACGTTGAGTAGTTGTGTGGTTTGGAGTGTACACTTTGATATATATAGTTGCTGCCAAGGCATCTTCTGGGACGTTAATGGTGACCCTTTGAATAAGCCTTTTTATAGATTTTAAAGACCCCTTAGAATGGATAAAAACGTATCGTTCGATTAGACCTTGGTTATCGAGTCTATCTATACCCCACGTGGGGTAGGGCCCAAGATGTGATTGGCTCCAAAGAGGGTGCCTTTACAAACTTTTAAGGAGCTTATGAGTTTAGAAGATCCTGAGTTTGGGTTGTGTCTTGTCACGTGATTTAGTATTGCACCAAGGCCGGTTGGCAAGGATATTTGCAATCCATGTCTTGATCGAAATAATACCATATCTTAATTTGCAGGGATGCGTTCAATATCATCCAACGGATACCACCCCAATCTGTGGACGACAAGATCACGGCCTCAAGTTCGTCGTCCTGTTGCTCCGACAGCTTGGGCCAACGCGTTTCTTAAAATCGTCAAAGCCGCGCTGGCCGACCTGTCAGAAAAACGATCAGCACACTGACGTGTCTCCGGCCTGCGGTCACGTCTGTCTGTAAGCGAGGCACCACAAGACAAAGATACTTTTGTCGGTCTGGCACATTTTTGCCCCATGTCAGCTGTCAGCTGTGCCATGGTATGACTTCTGGCTACAGTCTTTCCATGTAGATATACGCATGTTAGATTTCTGGATCTACGCCCCTACGATAAACTCCGTGATTTTACCCAATTAAATCGCCCTCAGGGGTATAAAAAACACCCTTGTGCCTCAGTAGTGCCTCTGTATCTATAACGTGTGATAGCTCTGCGCACATATGCGGCGGAGGTGATGAGTGCCGATCCCAACGATCCAATTCCAGGATTGCTTCCACTGTGAGTTGGTATGAGGGTGGGTCTGGAATCCTGTAGTGACCGGGATGATCGAGTGGCAACGTAGTCCGATCGCTTGCCCCTGTCCTATTCATCTTATTTTTTTGGATTTACCCCATAAAGAAAACTCTATTTTCTCCCATATTTTTAAGCGGGGCGGGCCGCCCAATATCGGTCCAACGTCTCCGAGATTGGCATTGCACCGGGGTATATGGGCGTGATCTTCAACTCGTGAGCATATTCTCGTTACGATTAAAAAATAAAGTATATAGTACTACACTGGCTGCTGTGTTCAAAAGACAGGGTATCACGTCTTGCTGTGTTATTTGTTGAGGTCCAGGTCGGATGGGACATGCCTATCCAGCTGAACGAAATATTTTATAGTACTACGGTATCCCCTTCTCGAGATAATTATATAATTTCGTTCGAAAGTATAGGCGGAAAAGTCGGAAACGGGGTCGGCCCTATTATCGTACGAGAAAACGAGTTAAGCCTGTAGGAAACTATGCCTATTCTAGTCAAAACGCCGGGGCGCGAGTACGGAGCACTAACCAGTTTTCTCGTCAGTGTTGAAGATCACGCCCATAACTGGCGATGTGTGCGACGATCAGACGTGGGTTGGTGCAGGATACGCAGTTTTGCCCCATCACTAATGAAAGGGATAAATCTAATGTATGAAGGCAACGATTGAAAGATGGAAAGCAGGTGGCAAACAACTGAAAGCAATTACTGAAAGCAATTACTGAAAGCAAATACTGAAAGCAAATACTGAAAGCAAATACTGAAAGCAAATACTGAAGGCAAATACTGAAAGCAAATACTGAAAGCAAAGACTCTGGCCCCGGTGAATTTCCCAGCGCCTCGTAGCTTGGAGGCGGGATCTCCGAACTGCATCCTGAACCATCCAATGGAAGCGGTGTGCTATCCCGGTAACCAAGGGGCCTTGTGATAAGCTTGAAATGGGTATTTCGGATCGGACGGAATGGCATATGGAGCAGCGACGAGGCAAATCCAGGATTGAAGCATCAGTGTGGGTGTGGCAACGAATAGCCGTAGCTACACGTTGCTTTGCAGTGAGTCGATAAATATTATACTTGCGTGAGTGTGTGTGTGCACATAGCATCGCGTTTGC
>JAOYNU010047853.1:0-11013 GCA_026745395.1 Tympanopsis confertula | reverse complement strand
TGAGCCCGTTGAATCCTGGATACAAAGATCAACCCAAATAGAGGAACTTTTTGATTATGCGAGTTTTCTTTGGGATGAGGGCGATACTGCTGGACAGTCAAATCGTCCGCCGTTAATTGCCTATCCTCCCGCTCAAAGATCGGTATCATCTATTCCCATAATGCGTTGCTTAGATGAATCAAAAACTGAAATTTAAGCAGACTGGGATAGATTCAATGGCTCTTACGGAGGAGGACTTCTCAGAAAACACATCGCCCGTGACCAACACTTCTTCCCAGTCCTTTGTACCAAGAGAGGCAGATATTATCGACGATAAATATTTGATCGATTATTTCGTGCAGACTGTGGTTCCATCAATCATAGCTGACGTGGAAACACAAAAGCGGTGGTGTTCGATGCGCCAGACCTTCATGTCCATGTCAAGATCTTCATCCATGGTTCGGCATTCTATATTAGCATTTTCACTCTTGCTATGGTGTCGAAGTAACAGACACAATGCTATATGTCACATTGAACACTACGAGACTGCTTCTGTGGAGGTGATGTGCATGGGATATTCATATGAGAATGAAACCCATTCTGTGGCGAGGGAGTATTCGCTTGCCACTTTGTTCTTTCTCATATACATCGACGTACTTGGCGAACGTGTCCAGTCTGCCCGTGCACATCTGGAGAAAGCCTATGAGATATTTTCACGAGGCGAAAAGAATGAGTTCCGTCCTGTGGAGCTTCGTTTGCTGTCCTGGATACGACTTTTAGATGCCCGGGCGGTCTCTGCGGGTGGAGAAGGCCTGTTTCTTTGCGAGAGTGATGAGAAGCTCCTGGTGCAGCAATCCCCTAGTAGCATCGACGACACTGAATCAACACAAAACCAGGTCGAGACTTCAAGCTCAGAGATTGAAGAAGTTCTCTTCCAAACACTTTATCACCCTGGCATTATCTTTTATCAGAAGGTCCAGAGTTTCATGGGCCGGATATCCAAAATTGACCCTTGGCACAGATCTCGAGGAACTGTTGAAGATGAGACAGAGGTTATGAATATTGCTGCAAATATCTTGAAAGATCTTCGGAAGCTTTATGAGAGCAGACCCGCTCTCATGGATCTAGCGGTAGTTGGTCACCTCACATCGCCGCATGTCTCTCCCAGCCTGGCACACACATTGACCGTAGTGCTCAGAACATATCTGTCAAACTACCACGCAAGCAAATTCCATCTACACAGGGTCGCTTATAAGAGCTTTGCCCCCACTAAAGATACTGTGGAGGCCCTTGGGCATATCCGCCAACTTGCACGATTAATTGCCAAGAGTTTAGAGCCGGACGAGGTTTTTCCTGCGAGCATGCTATGGCCTTTGCTAATGTGGGGCTCGGAGGAAAAGGACCTTTTAGAACGTGAGTGGATATTGGAGAAAATTCGTACGATGGAAAAAATCGCGACCAATGCAATGGTCACCGCACAGGTATTAGAGGAGGTTCAAAGACGACAGGATTCCAGCAATTCTCGTGTCGATATTCGGTCTGTGATGCATTCTATCTTTGACTCATCATTTGCTATAATCTGAAAGGATTCATGGCCAACGATAAATTTAATTTAGTCCATGAAACGGCTTCCAATTTGCCTAGCTATGAGCATACTATCGTTTGAATATTCATGAACGTTAATATTTCCACGAGAATCGAGCGCAGGCTTTTAAGCCTAACCTTTTTCTTGTGTAGAGACAAATATATGATAACAATTTTCAATACCCTTTGACAGTCTTCACGTGCTGGATTCTCTCCCAGACCCAAGGCGTTAACGTGGAGCTAAAATTATTACTAAACTTCAGCTTCAGATAGTCAAACCCTTCGTCAGGAACCCAATTTGCCGCGATTTTAATCTGCCCATACGCCTCGATGTCCTCAATAGTCGGTCTGAGAGACTCAGGCAAAGTGGTTGTAGCCCCGTTTTTGTACCAACTATGGAATGAGAAGCTGTCGGCAGATAGCCGCGGGGCGCAATTGCAGCGTGGAAGTTATGAAAAAGCCCAGTGTCATACCCCGCATCATAAACAATGGCCAGCATTATTCGAACATCATTGGTTGGGTTTGGCATTCCTGCATGCCTTTCATATTTTATCAGCTTCGATGAGCCATATGGACCTTCTGCATTTCTTACCACAGTCGCAAATCGCGAAGAACAATAGAGCCCTTTTTCAACTTGGGATATATAGGGCCTCGAACAAGTCGTCTTTGCCCCAGTCTGTCTGATGCACTCATCGGCTCACCCAATTCGCGGTGGTCGCTGATGTCCGTGTTCTGTGTTCCCAGCCACAGCTCTGTCGATCCATTTTCAGGGCCAACATCAACGAGACACGTATTGAATGCAACGGCAAATGGATGTTTCGGATGCTCAAATCGAATATCCGCGTGGACCATTTGCCGTTCGTCGGTTCCAATCAGAGTATTAGAGCGAATGAAATGGACTTCAGGGCTGGGGCCAAGGATCTTAGAAACTATCCGGGCTCCGTGTTTATTCGCGTAAACCTCAGGGAAAAGCCATTCTAATACGCGATATCATCAGCGTCGAAGTCACATCACTCTAGGTGGCCGGAAGCTCCAGTACCTTTTTCCAACGGGGGCACTTGCGATAGATTACCGCCTGCGGCAGCGCCCTTGGTTTTGGCACCCTCGTTCAGCTGACTGCAAAAGAAATGTCAGCCGAAATTGACGTAAATAACATGGGCATCTTTTCCTGGGTAATTGAAAAGACCTACGACTCCATATGATGACACATGCACGGAATATTTGTGCAGGTTGCATCCTAGCAGCCTTCTTGGCATCATGCTTGTAGTTCGTACAATCACGCGAAGTTTAAAAGTTTGAAGAATTGACAAGTGCGTACATCAATATTGCGAATGCATTACCTGTGGATTGATATCGAAAGCCGCCCCCGTCATGAATACTGCTTGAGATTGGGGAATTAAAGCTATGTTCGACCTATTTTCAGAGTCTCGCATTCTTGTGATTTTCGCATGTACGGGCTAGCCCCACATGTCTACCGAAGGTTCACGTTCGGCAAAAACGGGGGATTTTACATTCCCGAACGAAGATCCTAGTTATACAGTGTTACTCTTGGAAACTGGAATCTCGGTGGGCCGACTTGCGTCAGAAACCTGTTAGTGACCAGATGTTGGCGGAGAGGGTTTACCAGTTTATTTATAATATGAAGTGCAAACGGGGTAAATTCCGGGCTATTCGAAGCCCTTGGCAATTTCTACTCTACGCAGAAGTCAGTATGAAAGAATTGTAACAGAAAGTCAATCCTTCGACAGATATATTGAAGTGCATATTCAAAAGATATCCAAAAGCGTAGGGTACTAGGGGCGCTTTCAACCTGGTCTTAAAACTTGCATGAACTTCTCAATCATAGTTGAAGTTATTCAGTATTCGATGGAACTTTTTAGCAAGTCCCCAGACACGAAGGTCCTCCATAGCACGAAGCGCTGCTCTCTTTAATGGCATGAAATTTGCCTCTTTGCAGATATCACCAATATTCTCCAAAGAAGCCGGGCCACCATGCTCGATCCAATCTTCCAGTAAGTTTGCCATTTTTGATGGCTCACTTTGTCTATGTAGAAGGTCGTCAAGCTTAATTGGTGCACGATTTTCCTGGGCGGGTATATGAAGTCGATCAAATGGGAAAAACTTTGCAAAAGCGAGAATAAAGGCATAAGAGAAGAAGACTCGCATGGTCTCGCAAGGTGTGAAGCTTGTACACTCGCGCGAAATACTAATCACTAATGCCGCATGGCGAACCGATCGTCTTGTGGCGATGGGGTTGCGTGTGAAACGAAGTCGCAGGTGTTCTCTTGCGCGTGTAAGCTCTTTGTTCAGTTGAGATGAATAGGAAGTAGTGCTGGACGCATAGTTGTTGCGGAAGATGAATGTCACAAGATCAAGTGTCTCGTCTCCACTGCTAATGTGAGCAAAGTGCGTGGTTGAGCATGCAATACTTCGTAGCTGTTAGCTATAACTACATCGAATCAAGGATTTCATATGGACTTACTTCATATTGATCACTTCATATGTATTCGTCGGCTTGGAGAGAGCATCACTGATGGTTACTAAGCTTGCGAGTAAAGTTTTTCTTGTAGCTTTATGACTTTCGGCAAGAGATTGAAGCCCAATGACATCAGGTGCAGATGCATCTTCCATCTCTCTAAGGTCCCAAAGCAAACGACTCAGAACCAAAGCAGATATGCGCTTCGCCCATGCAGGCACTGAATCTAAAGCTGTCTTCCGGGAGGTAATATTGCGTAAAAGTGGATAAAAAGGTATCCCGGTCGGCGAACTGGCAGAAAAAGAAACCATAGACGCCCATGCTTTCGCCGAAGGCGCTTCCCAAAGGCTTTCTGCGCAGGGAAGTTTTGTTGGTAGCTCTGATATACTGAAAGCACCTCTTTTACTCGTCAAAGTAGAGAGTGTACAATCGAATTCGAAAACAGACCAAGCGACTCTCCTTTCGAGCTCACTATCACGCCAGCGATTCCACACATTTTCAAGATCATGGAGGTCCATTTGTTTAAGTCCTTGAAGATCTTCTTTTTGGTGATCATTTTGCTCCCTATCAGAAGAAAGAACTCCGAGTTCTCTCAAGCCCGTTACTAGAAGCCCTCTCGATGCATCGGCAAGCTCATATAAACGCCTATTACCAGATCCAAGGGCGTATATCTGATGGAGACAAGATGCAGCAATATATGCTGGATTTCGGAAGGACCGGCTATCTGTTTGACCCTTTATGATAGTTAGCTTGGATTTCTTGGTGTCTATTTGTGTGTAGTCAGTCCGATACCATCCAGAAAAGACTTCGTTGCGTTATCTCTGCGAGTAATGCTGCAACTTCTTGGGATCCTTCAGCGGTCGAATAGGTTGCTCCAATACAAGCCATCGCAGCAAGTAATGCACTTGGACATTTTTCAATCTTCCATGTGGGGACGTGGACAATAGGAAGAGTTGAGTGAAACTCAGCAAAGTATGTCTTCACTAGCTGCCCTAAAAAGGCAACAGCCGGGAGGGCTTCCAGAGCAGGGCTATCGTTTAGCGAGGGAATCAGAGGTGTAGATAGAACCCTGATCAAGTCCTTTACCGTACTTGTTTTGATCGCCGGTAGATGGCCCACTGTCTGTTCAAGAATTTCCCTCAATGGAGGAAGCTTGATTTTGCGAAAGCCCTTGTTTGAAGCATAATCAAAAGGCCACATTTCGTTGCCCCCGCGATCCAAAACAGCAGGCCATGTTGATTTTTCTTGATCTCGGGCCACCTCCGTCGGTTCATCAACATGCGAGTTGTCTGTGGGAGCATGACCAGTGTCGGAAAGATTCCGTTGGACAATCTCATCTCTGCATGATGAGTTGTCATCATAAAGAGTTTGTATGTCGCCTCCAGACAAGGGAGGTAATGTGTTTTGATCGGAGAAATCTGTCTCACATCCTAGCCAATCCATTTTAGATGCTCGGAACATGCTGCTGTCAAATGCCTCCAAATCGAGAGATAAGCTATCTAGCCAAGGAAACTCGTTCCCACTCATGTTTGGGCGCCTATGATCGGATTCAAGTAGAAGCATATGGTTTTGAAAGCTCCAATCTGGCGAATGGGTTTGCTGATACTCCTGGGGTATCATATTAATATCATGCTGTTGAGTGCGATCATACAGTGTGCCGTGTTCATTATGAGATATCTCGGGCTCGGGATGCTCCATTTGAAATGATATGTTCTCTTCACCTGTTGGATCTAATAGGCCCTGTGTTGGAACACAGAAATCATATCTTTGGTGCGATCCTGGACTTTCGAATGTTGAAGCCGGCGAGGCATTGTGTGAGACTGGATCTAACGGGAGCGCTTCTCCCGAAGTAGTCATCTGCCATGGAAGGCGAGATGGTGTTTGTTCTTGTGCCTGTTCTTGTATTTGATTCGTGGGCCTGGTCGGTGAATCATACGTGCATGGTGTCTGCTTGCGAGCACACAAAGTGCATGGCATTTCCCGGCTACACTTGAGTTTATATCGAATGCATCTCTGGCAAGACTTCCTCCACCCTCGTCTCTGGGACGATTGATTAGGCTTGTGGACAGCGCGGAGATGCCGCTGATAGACATCTTTCCGATTGAAGTCTTTATTACAGATGTGACACTGGAAAGTTTCTTTAGGGCTAATTCACAATTAGCTAATGGAATGCAGACGATTAATCGATAGCGTACCTGGAGTGTTGAAGCTGGTGTCGGTGAAGATGGGCAAGACGCGACAGCTTGACTCCACACACACGACAAGTATAGCGCTTACTTTGTGAAGTAGCCTGGACTTCGATGTTAGTTCTCGCGCAAGCTAGATCAAGCACTCTGCAACAAACCTCATCTCCTTGCTGGGCCTCCTGAGGGGTAGATGGTGCAGACATGTTCTACCCCATCAATCACTCCAGTCGAGCGCATTCTGGAGCAGAAGATGACGGAACGTAGTGCTAGTGCATAAAGCAGATGATATCATCAAACAATCGTGGTCTAAGAACCTCTAGTCTCTTCCTCGAGATGCCAACAAATCTCGGAGTTTGACGGTGGGGTTAGAGGATTGCGGGGTAGACGCTATTCCTTTTCCGATACATTCATCTGGACGGCTGCGACAGATTATTGTTATTTTTAATTTTTTGGTCACGAGAAGACTCTACAGAGTGCAACAGGCTTGGTATGGAAGTCATATTGTGTTTCATTTTTGCTTTTTCCCTTCAAAATAGGGGGAAATGCAGTCCAGAAGCGATAATGGTCTAACAGTACTACCCGGTCCGATTCCCAACCCAATTTGAGACTCTCCACAACCCTATACAACGATTTCATTCAAGCTTCCAAAACACCAACTAGGCTTAATACTGCCCCTCTACTGAAAGGGTACCTGTCTTCGTAATCAAGTATTCTTGTACAGCAACATCCTTGCCGGACTCTTTACCGTATCCAGAGTCTTTAATGCCGCCAAAGGGCGACTCTGTTGCCGAAGCGTTACCGGTATTCATTCCAATCATTCCAGCCTCTAGATTCTCAAGGAGACGCCAGGTGCGATCGACATTCTTTGTGAAGAAATATGATGATAGTCCCATCTGAGAAAAATCAGCAAAGGACTCGTCTGAACCACAACCGAAAGGTTATACATACGCTAGTATTGTTTGCAGCCTCAACTGCTTCCTCTTCAGTATCGAAGGGATACAAAGCCAGCAGTGGCGCAAATGTTTCCTCTGAGGTAACAAGCATGCCGGGTCCCGCGTCCTTGATGATTGTAGGCTGGAAATAAAAGCCACCCAAGTGATCAACTTTAGATCCTCCAGTGAGAACTGTTGCTCCGTTCTTCTTCGCATCTTCAACCTGTCGGGTGGCTTTTTCTAGTCCAGCTGGGACTGTCAAGGGGCCCATTGTGGTCGCTGTGTCTAGGCCGTGGCCAACGCGCAGTTTCTTGGCACATTCCACAAGGATGTTGGCAAACTTATCATACACGCCACGTTGAACATATACCCGGTTAGCCGTGATACATGCTTGACCGGCATGGCGAAACTTCAGGCTCATCAATGCTATTGAGACTTTTGTTAGCAAAATAGTTTCTTCCCGTGAGACTTTCAAAGGGGCGTACCTTCTGATGCTTGTTCAAGGTTGGCATCGTCAAAGACTAAGAACGGGCAATTTCCACCAAGCTAAAGATATGTCAATTAATGCGCATGGAATAGAAGAGCTAGACCTTTACCTCAAGAGTCAATTTTTTGAGCCCAGGAGCACAGTGCTGGGAGATGAGCTTGCCAACTCTAGTCTAAGAGCATTTTGAATTTGCGTCAGTTCTTGAAACATCACTTTTCGGGGAATGAGATACCCACTGAGCCGGTGAAACTAATCTTTTTGACCAGTTCGTGCTTGCAAAGAGCCTCGCTGAGACCGGGTGTGTTCGCCAAGGTTGTAGGGAGGACACTGAAAACTCCTCTTTCAAAACCAGCCTTTTCTGCGAGGTGCGCCAAGGTCAAAGCAGTCAATGGAGTTTCGGGAGACGGTTTCGCAATCATAGTACAGCCAGCTGCAAGTGCAGCACTTGCCTTCCGCAAGACCATTCTGCAATTAAATTAATCCCAGGACGCATAATGTATGGAAGTGCCTTAGAACTCACGCAATTGGGAAGTTCCATGGAACAAGAGCTGCTGCAACGCCAATCGGTTGCTTTATGGTGAAGATACGTCGACCTGCGACGGCCGGCTGAAACAATGTACCTTGAATTCTCTCTGCTTCCGCGGAGAACCATCGAGTGAAGCTTGTGGCATATTCTATTTCACCCAAGGCCTCTGCAATTGGCTTACCCGTCTCAAAGACCAGTATTTTCGCGATGTCGTCCTTATTATCGCGAATCAAAGTGTCCCAGTTGGCCAAAAGCTCAGCGCGCTTTCTTGGGGTTAGCACCCGATATTTCTTGAACGCTCGATGAGCTGCTTGAACAGCATCATCGACATCTTCTGGTCCCATATCGCTACATGTTGCCCAAGGTTTACCCGTTCCGGGGTCTGGGATAAGATATTAGTAGCCCCACAGACAGCTCCCAGGCGCTTTCATCTTACCTATAATCTCAAATCGCTTCCCTGACTTCGCCTCTATCCATTCACCATTGACATAAGCTTTGTCATGGTACAAAGATAGATCTTTCAGATCAAGCTGTGCCTTTGAAGCGAGTTAAAAATTATTCAATTAGGCTCGGCTCTTGATTACTCACAGTTGATCCCATTGTTGGTGTCTATGAATTTATGTGTCAAGCTTGAGTTGAGTACTTAAGGTAATATTCAAGTTCCCAAAGCTAACGGCTGTCTCGTTCAAATAAACTCTTATTGTATTAGATATCATTAAGATCTTTAAATACTACATAGAGGGTCTTCTCGTATGTACTAATCGACTGAGCCGTCGAAGGGTCCCCACTAGATATTCCGATCGCGACGGTGAGTGCCCCACTGAATGTTCCGGTCGGAGAAGGCCCATAGTCAGAAGCGGGCACGAATGAGGATACTTCACCCATTGTAAATGATGACAACCTTGTTTCCTCGGTATGATCTCCGATACAGCTGGCTGAGGGCCACTATACTCTCATGGTGCTGAGAAGCTCCTGTACATTGTTTTGGTCGATAATATCGCTACAAATCTGTTTTGAACATGGACTATATTCTAACTCAGTGCTTTACTTTACTTGTCCGATGGCCTCACTCGTTACTCTTAGCTTTTACTCATATCTGCTCATAATACCTATCGGTCATTTGAAGTCTGAATAGTTCATCAACCCTTGTCGTGTTTTGAGATACATGCAAAAAAAGTGGCAGTTCAACTGTGACTGGTAGGAACTCAACCTTCAGCGATGTACTTTCTTTGATTTTTATTTAATGTAACTTCGTTCAATCTATCTTTCAATATCAATGCATAGACCTCCTGTCTATCGGCTGTCAAGAAATCCTTGCAATTGAGATCGAACTTCCTTTCCAAATTCTTCTGTGCCAGTCGACCCTCCCATGTCTTTGGTGCGAAACCCGGACTCCAGAACAGTGTTCACAGCAGTTTCAATGGCACTAGCTTCTTCTTCCATGCCAAAACTGTATCGAAGCATCAATGCTGCACTTAGAATAGCACCAATGGGGTTTGCAATCCCTTGCCCAGCAATATCGGGCGCTGAGCCATGAACTGGCTCATAGAAGCCCTTGACTGGCTTATCGCCCCATTTCTCTGCGGGGAGAGCTGCAAGACAAGCTGAAGGAAGAACACCCAATGTTCCTGGGATAACGCCGGCAAGATCCGACAGCAAATCACCGAAGGTGTTGTCTGCAACAACAACGCCATTGAAAAGAGTGGGTTTCATCATCATTAAAGTAGTGGCACTATCGGCAAGTTGATGAACAATCTCGACATCTGGGAACTCGCGCTCAATTGTCTCCTGGACAATTCTGCGCCAGAGACGGGAGCTGGCAAGCACGTTTGCTTTGTCGCAGCTGATGACAGTCTTCTTTGGGCTTGCTTTTGACCTTGCCAGATGGGCGGCCATGCGCGCAATGCGCTCGACTTCAGAGCGCTTATAAGACCAGAGATCGGATGCATAGTCGTTCTCCTCAGTCTTAGGTCCATAGAAGGCGCCACCACAGTTCTCGCGGAGAACGATGAATTTTGCTCCACGGACCAGTTCATCTCGCAGAGGACTCTTTCCAGCGGGAAAGTACTCGGCAGGTCGGAGATTGGCGTACACTTGAGTGACCTCCCGAAGTCGAAGAGTTGCACCTTCTGGACCTTCAAATCCGTGTCTTTTTCCATCCCATTTAGGTCCACCGACAGAACCCATAAGGATTGCATCTGATTGACGGCCAGTTTCCAGAACTTCATCGGTCACGGACACTCCATGTTTATCGATTGAGCATCCACCAAAGAGCCTAGGGAGTAGCTTGAAAGTAGCACGTCCCTTTGGATGAGCCGAGAAAAGATCAAGGATTGCTGTGGCCTCGGACGTCACTTCAGGGCCAATGCCATCGCCGGCAATGACAAGAATAGAGAACTCAGACTTGGTCTTAGTCATTTTGTTATGATTTTGAGAGTGCTATTATGTTATCGCAATTATGGAGGCAGAAACAATCGTGTTGTCGCGTTTATTTATTTGATCTTGTCCAATTCAAACACTCACCGGAAAGCTTCGTGGGGCGCGGAACATGACTTGCGACAATACAAAACGTCCCCACGAAGTATCCCGGTAACCCGTTCATCATACGACTGTAACTCCATAAAGCGTGGGGGTAGGAAGCGGGGTAGAAGACAATCCGGGGTAAATTGATCCAGGCTCAGAAATGGCGGGGTTTGCCGAGTATGCGTTCCTTGCAAGTCAGCGAAGTTAGTGCCCCGTCGGGGAGTGGGAGGCATACGGAATCTAGCTGTTACATTCAGTCTTGATCCAAGCATACCAAATGCGATAGACTTTCAATCTTTGGCCCGATAATAATAGGGGCC
>JAOYNU010047742.1:0-11041 GCA_026745395.1 Tympanopsis confertula | reverse complement strand
GTTTTAGTATAATTAGTGATAAAAATAGTTTTAGTTTTAGGATGGTAATTTACATGCATAAAGATGATACAAACATGCTTAAATATATAGCACAAAGATTAGGAGTAGGTCGTGTTTTGGAGGACGGAGAGCGTTTTACCAACTATGTTGTATCCAGTCAAAGTGATGTAAAAAAATTTTTAGATATTTTGGATCAGTCTCGAGGTTTCGCGCTAAATACTACTAAAAACTTAAATTATATAATGTGGAAAAAAGGTTATGAGCTTTATTTTAATAGAACTTATAAAAATATTTCCCCCCCAATTAGTTCAGTAAATTCTTCTTCTTAAGGATCAGATGAATAAACAGCGAGTGGATTTCAAACAACCCCAAGACCATCAAATAAAAATAACTCCTTATTGACTATTAGGTCTAGTAGAAGGTGAGGGTTATTTTTCATTTGGTAATATTAAAAGTAGTTTGACATTTGGAATTTCATTGACTGTGGGAGAAATTGACGTTTTAGAGGCAATAAAAAAATTTCTATTAGATTTACCAGGTGAATATAAAATTTCCAGCAATAAAACTAATGTAGTATGTCTTAGAAAGGAAAAAAAGGGGAAAACTGCAAATACCAAACCTATGGCTACATTATCTTCAACTAAAACTGATTTTCTAACCGAAGTTTTAGTACCTTTTTTTGACAGTTTAACTTGGTTTAGTAAAAAAGAATTTGACTATAATGATTGGAAATTAATTATAAAAATAAAAACCCAAGGAAAACATTTTACGGAAGAGGGTAAAGAACTAATTTCCTTAATTGCTAAAGGAATGAATAACAATAGGTTGTCTACTAATTACGCTAATATAAATAGGAGTTTATTGCAAGAGGATATTAAAGCAAGGACATTTAAACTTTTAGCTACTCCTTCCAACTATGAAGTACAATCAGACGGTAAAATTTTAATAAAATCAACAGGTACTTATTTAAAAGGTAGAGGAAATGTTGGTGTGATAGTTCTGGATTCAGAGGGAGAATTAGTATATAAATTTAATTCAATTAAAGAATGTGCTTCTTTTTTTAATGTTAGCAGTGTAACTATAATTAGCAATAGGTTAAACAACGGTAAGACATTGGAATTTCAAGGTAAAAAATTAGTCTTTAAACGTGATATTTCACCCCTCAGGTAAAGCGGTAGAATTCAGTGTTACCAATGACCTTGTTATTAGTCCTGTTATTTTTTTTTTCACCCATAGCTCGGTATATCTTGCAAAGTAGTTACCCATAATAAGGTTCATATAACCTCCGGGGGGGTGGTTTTGCAGTGGAACCAGTCTTCTTTTTAACCAGTAGCCTTAGTGAGTCGGGTATCTTTAGCTGGTTCCTCATATCAGTGTATACCTGTATTAAATATCTTTTCCCTCCCTTGCTTTGTTAACATCCTCTTTAAAGCAGTCGGCAGTCGGCCGCTTAGCGCACAATTCTCGTCTTTCTTTTACTTATTTTCTAGCAGCTGTTCCAATACAGTTCGCGTAAGTAATAAAATGTTTTTCTATTTTCTTTGTTGCTTTTCTTTGCCTTTCTTATTTTCTAGCAGCTGTTCCAATACAGTTCGTGTAAGTAATAAGATGTTTTTGCTCTTGTCTTGTCTTGTTTTTTTTTGTCTTGTCTTGTTTTTCCAACTGCTTGTTGCCAATCTAGGTGAGCAGTGTTAGGGTTCACGCTTGCTATCTACCTGTCAAGTGTTTCTCTATATGACATTCTCTTTAGCTACCCTTTTTAGCCATACACTTTTTTTTTCTCTCTTCTGTTTTTACTTTTGTCTTCCTATGCATGGAAAAACAAAAGTAAAAGCGAAGTCGGTAAAAACAAATTAAAAAAGTTTTAACCGTTTTATATGTAGATTTGTCCTCCTTTTCTCGTATAATAGTCAGCATTTTTTGGAAGGCTCTATAACTTTTAGATAAGAAGTTAGCCTGTTTGTCTTTATCATTTTTCTTCTGGTTTCGGGTTTAACTTTTTTTTAGTTTGCTCTTGTTTCTTTGCTATCTTTAGCTATTGATTTACATCCTAATAAGGGTAGTCCTATTCGCTCTATCTATCAAACGGTTTCTCTATATAATATACTTACGGCTGTCACCTCTTTTTAATATATTGCGACTTATAATTCATTCCATAAATTAGCAGTACCCTACCTCAAGGTTTTAAATGAATTATATGGTTACATAACAAGGTAAGCTTTATAGGTACTTTCATAATTATAAAATTAGAGGTCCTTTCATAGATAGGTGGGCAAGGCGTTGTGAGGCTAGCTTCACCTAGATACCAACAATAGGGCAGGAGAGAGATTAACCAAATGAAGGTTATTTTGTAGTGTAGTAGATAGGATAAGGAATAACAGTTAAAGAGTGAACCTAAAACCCATTTTATAAATATTATAAATATGGATTTAGAATGCTGTCCACATACTCTTTTAGGAAGACTAAGCAATCATCGGAAGGCAAGACGGAACCGAAAGCTGTGTATTAGGGCTGCTACCCTGGGCCCCTTCGCAAAGGCAGGGAGAAAAAAAAAAAGAGAAAATAGTAAAACCATCTTTCTATGCTCTGAGTTGAAAGATTGTTGACATAGTAAACAACGTCCTTAAATCCATAACATGAACGATATAAATAAAAATTCTCCGCGAGTTTAAGAGTGATACACATATGCGGGCTGCTTGCTTCTCTTTTGACTTTTGTTATACCCTGCTTATAGCAGGACAAAACTTTTCATTTCGGATGAAGAAAGGAAAGGAATGAAAAGGATGGCATAAGGTGGGAGGGTGGGGGGTTAGGTAGGATCCAGCCTACCTGCTACCGCTTTCCGGTTGCTGTTAGTTACATGTTAGAGACTTAGCATTGTTGTATTCCATCCAAAAATTTTTTAATGTAGGCTCAGTTTTAATTTACGGGAATAAAGCAGAATTTAGGGTTAGGTCAAGAGCGGAACTTAGCGTTATTATTGATCATTTTATAAAATATTCTTTACTAACCGCTAAAGCTTTAAATTTTATGTATTTTTGCGAGATATTAGGCGCCTTTTTTTTTTATTAATAAAAAAAAAGGGGGGGGGGGGGCCTTATGAAGGCTGGTGTTCCATCTGAATATCTCAGGGTTTTTAAGATTAGCTTTTTTAATAACGGCGGCAGCGCTCCGCGCTGCCGCCCCTAAATAATCCATTATCTGAAACATTAGTAACTAAATTCTTGGAAATGGGTCCTTTACCAAGTGCAGAATTTGAAACCAAATCTAATTTAAATATAATGAACATTTTAAATCCTTTTTGGTTATCAGGTTTCATTACTAGAGAGGGTTCTTTTACATTTTTTTGCAAGATCGCGTACAAATTCTGCTAGTATAATAGTAAAAGATTATTCTTTTGTGTTTGAAGTAAGTCAAAGGACAGATAGTATTCACGTATTAGGGCGGCGGGCTAAAAAAAAAAAGCCCGCCGCCTTAATTAATTCTTATTTTAAAGAAGGTAGCGTATTTACCGATATTAAACGTGTAAGTAGATATAGATTAAGAATTAATAAAAGTAATATAGGTTTATTATTAAAACATCTGGAAAATTATCCTTTAGAGGGTATTAAAGCGGGTGGCCGAGGGACGGGCGAAGCCTCGTACCATACGAAGTAAGGCTGCCCGCCCTCGGCTTTATTTTTAATAAAAAGACTTATGAATTGTTTAGTTTATACTAAACAACTAGCATATGAGATTAAAAGGCTAATAAATAAAGAGTGAGATAACTAATTATAAAAATAAAGTAATGGTTTAAAAAGGTATTACAGTCTCATAGAGTTAAGTTTTAGTCTTAACTATCCTGAGCAAATTTGTTTAGCAAGTATTATTTCTATTTCAAATCCGTTATGCAAAAAAAAAAATCTTTAAACTCTTTAAGCGATGAAGAGTTTAATGAGTAGTTTAGAGGTTTAATTGATGCGGAAGGCTGTTTTATCATAGCCCGGATATCGAATGGATTTTCGTTTAGGTTTATTATTGCTTTACATGTTGACGATGCACCAATGCTTAACTATATATGTAATAGATTAAAATTGGGTAATGTAAGTATTACAAATAATTCTGTTACATATACTGTAGGTAGTCAGTCTGATTTAAAAAAAATATTTAAAATTTTGGATAATAATTTTTTAAATACAAGCAAAAATTTAAATTATCTTATGTTTAAAAAGGGGTATGACCTTTATTACAATAGAAAATCATAAAAAGATGATAGAGTGGTAATAGAAAATAAAATTCTTAATCTTAAAAATCAAATAAACAGTAAAAGGGTTGAATTTAAACAACCCGAGGGCTATTGTATAAAAATTACTCCTTATTGATTATTAGGCGCCCCTTTTTTTTTATTAAAAAAAAAGGGGCGCCCTTGTAGAAGGGGAAGGATATTTTTCAGTTTTAATAAGAAAAACTGAAAGTTTAATTTTTGGTATTGGACAAGCATTGGACAAGCATCAAGTGAAATAGATGTACTAAGAGCCATAGCTAAATTTTTATTAGATTTACCCGGAAAATATGAAGCACAAAGTAGGAAAGATACTAATATTGTAGGTATTTCTTTAGAAAAAAAAAAAGCTAAAATTGAAAATTCTCAACCCTTGGTCAAATTACAAGTATATAAAACAGACTATCTAACAAATGTTCTAGTGCCTTTCTTTGACAGTTTAATTTGATTAAGTAAGAAAGAGTTAGACTACAATGATTGGAAATTAATATTAAAAATTAAGAATCAAGGTAAAAATGAGGGAAAATAACTAATTCTTTTAATATCTGAAAGAATGAATCGTAATAGATTATCTACTTCTAATAATGTGATAGAACTTTCTGCTTATTTAAACCTTGATGAAAGAATATTAAAACTATTATCTACTCCTTCACGCCCCTCTTTTTTTTTATCTTTATTCTTTTTATTTTTTTTTATTATTAATAAAAAAAAGAGGGGCCTATAAAATGCAACCTGACGGAAAAATATTAATAAAATCCCAAGGTACTTACTTAAAAGGTAGAGGAAATATTAGTGTATTGGTGTTCAGTGATTCAGCTGAGTCACCTTTCTACAAATTGAATTCTATAAAGGAATGTGCTTTATTTTTTAATGTTAGTGTTAATATAATTAATTGAAGACTTAATAAAGGTATATTTTTAGAGTATAAAGGTCAAAAGTTATTTTTTAAACGAGAAATATCAATTTCTGATGTTTAGGATTTTTATTCTCTTTACCCTCCCCCTTGGCCTGCAGCCTTTGCTGACAGGCTTTTTAGTCTTTACTAGCTTAGCAAGTACCAAGTACTAACTGCTATACTGCGTAAGCGGGTAAAGACCAGCTTTCCTACCTATGAAACCGGTCAGCGGTCAGGAAAAAAATAGCGATAAGTGTAATTTCTAAGTTTGCTTGATTAAAATTAGTAGATTATCATTTAAATAATCCGAATAAAAAAGTCAGGATAAGGCTATAATAGATAAACTTGTGGCAGATCTGAGCTCATTAAAATAAAAAAAAATATTAAGTAATGGTAAAATAAAATTTAATGGCATTACTCACCTAGTGTAGCAGAAGCGTTTAATTCTGTTGAGCATATTTTTAATTTAGTACTTGCAATACTTTATTGCTTTGTTTATTTGCTAATGTGTCAATAATTTTATACTTATTTATCCTATGTTGGGATATAATTTAATTAATCCTTTAAATAAGCTTAATATCACTACAAGTCCTCCATATTTAAGCTGTTTATATAAGCTTAATAGCACTACAAGTCCTCCATATTTAAGCTGTTTACATAAGTTACCTCTCGGTAGAGGAATTTCTACAAATTCTTTTAACATTAATCGGTCTAATTATCCTTTAGATTCTCTTTCAGATGAAGATTTCTACGAATGGTTTAGAGGTTTAATAGATGGTGAAGGTTGCTTTATGATAAATGTATTCTCACGCTCTAATAGAATTAGCTTTAGTTTTCAAATTTTTTTACATAAAGATGATACTAATATGTTAAAATATATAGCCCGTAGATTAAAAGTCGGTAATGTGCACGTAGGAAATAGATTTACCCGTTACATTGTGCAAAGCCAAAGTGATTTGTTAAAAATTATAAAAATTTTTGATAAAACTCCATTAAATACATCCAAAAACTTAAACTTTCTTATGTTTAAAAAAGGCTATGAGCTTTATTGCAATCGAACTACCCTTCGTGTTGCCGCAGAAATTCATTCGCAAATTCTTGACCTTAAAAGCGAAATGAATAAAAAAAGGGTTAATTTTAAACAACCTCTCGATCATTGTATTAATATAACTCCTTATTGATTATTAGGCGCCCCTTTTTTTTTTATTAAAAAAAAGGGGCGCCCTAGTAGAAGGAGAAGGTTATTTTTCAGTTTCTCCTAATCAATTGAGGTTTGGGGTAGGATTAACTTCTGAATAATTAGTGGTCCTAGAGGCTATATCTAAGTTTTTATTAAGTTTACCGGGAAAATACAAAATTACCCGAGAAGATACAAATGTTGTAGGTATTTCTGTGGATAAAAAAGCTAAGGATGATAACTCTAAACCTATGGCTAAGTTATCATCCTCTAAAACAGACTATCTAACAAATGTTTTAATACCTTTTTTTGATAATTTAACTTGATTTTCGAAAAAAAAATTAGATTATGAAGATTGAAAGTTAATTCTTGAAATAAAAAATAAAGGAAAACATTTTACAGAGGAGGGTAAGGATGTAATAAGCTTAATAGCAGCAAGGATGAATAACAACAGGTTGTCTACTAGCTTACAAAGCATTCCAAGTAGCTTAGACCCTAACCTGACTACCAGAGCTTTAAATCTAATATCTAGTCCCTCACGCCCCTCTTTTTTTTTATCTTTATTCTTTTTGTTTTTTTTTATTATTAATAAAAAAAAGAGGGGCCTACGAAATGCAGGCTGATGGTATAATTTTAATAAAATCTTTAGGAAGGTATCTAAAGGGTAGGGGTAATATTGGTGTTCTAGCCTTAAATGAAAAAGGGGAACAAATATTTAACTTTAATTCAATAGAGAGTTGTGCTTCTTTCTTTAATGTCCATAGTCGAACTATAAACAGAAGATTGGACAAAGGTACTAAGTTTGATTATGAAGGGCAAAATTTAATATTAAAACGTGATATTTCGACTATTTAATTAGATAGGTTTATAAGTATATAATTTAATTCTATTTGAGCATATATTATTTTGCAATAAACGGATTCATGGTGTGCTCATTAAATCAGGCTATATATGCTGGAAAATCTTATTTATGCTAATTTATAAAAGACAATCAGCAGGAAACCTAATAATATTAATAATTAATAGGGTCCTCAGAGACTTATACGCTTGACTGCCGATCCGGCTACGGATCGGCAGATGATATAGCCCAATCTTTTCTGTGAAGAGATGAAATAGTGACGGCGGCCCTTAAAAAAAAGTTGGAATAACTTTTTTTTTTGCGAAGCTGCCGCTTTATGCTTAATTGATACGGCGTAACGTAGTTCCGCCCTATATAATAACTTATTAATAAGTATAAATAAAAAATCATTATTAAAATAATAAAAAATCATTATTAAATTAATAAAAAATAAGATTATGAGAGCCCCCCCCGATTTATTTGCAATAATCTGTACACCACAACAAACGTTGAAAATTTGCAAAATAATTTTCGGCTTTCTATGCCAAATAATAAATCTACTGCAGATCTACCTGCTCACCTTAAAAAAATCCTTCCTTTACAGATGGTGAGGGCTATTTTGCTATTGCTCCGCTTAAAAATTGAACATATGTGTCTTTAAGATTTACTATAGAAGTTCACATAGACGATGTAGAAGTATTATATAAAATAACTCAAGGCGCCCCTCCTCCGGAGGGAGGCGCCCTTAGGTATAGGTAAGGTATTAAAAAATAAACATGGTTCATCAGCTTTATTTTTTGTAACTAAGTTTGAAGATATAACTTCAGTTCTTATACCTGCGACGCCACTGCGGAGCAGTGGCGCCCTAAATAATTTCCTTTACAAACTTCCACGGCGCCCATAAAAAAAATTATTCTAATAATTTTTTTTTAAGTGCTCCGTAGTGGCGCCCTTAGATTTTTCTTGTTTCTTGGATGCAGCTTTAATAAAATTAAATACAGAAAGAACAGATAGTGGACGTTTATTGCATAAGGGCGGGCAGCGAAGCTGCCCGCCGTTATCTAAAACTGATCTTATTAAATTAAAAAAAATTAAAATAATCTATGAATAGTGGTAGACTGGTAATAGAATCAAAGCAATAATAATTTTTAACAAATAAAGTTTCTATACGGCGCCACTCCTAACAAACTAGTTTGTTAGGAGTGGCGCCCAAGTGATGATGATTAGGTTTTGTGGAAGGTGAATGAACTTTTGGATATAAACATCTGGTTCCTTATTTTCAAATTGCTTAAAATAAAAAAAAATTTTTTTGTTTTAGAAGCTATTGAAGCGTATCTGTTAAATACTTTTAAATTATCAAGTAGCCAAGAAGTGATAAAGTATTCTCTAGATAAAGGTGTCTATTATATGGTAATTTATACAATAGATATATGGCGGCCCCCCAACAACTTTTTTTTTGCGGAGCTGGCCGCCCTTAACTATGTTGTACCTTTATTTTAATCTATGTCATGCCCCTCTACGAAGTACGAAGTTTTTTTTTCTTTCCAAGAAAAAAAAACTTCTAGAGGGGGGGCCTTAGTATAAAAGAAATAGACTACCTTTATTGGGTTATAATGGTAAGAATATATAAATTAGGTTATTATTATTTACCTGAAAATTGCTTTGTCCTTTGTTTTTTACTACTTCTAGTAAAACCCTAGAAGGCTATGAAGTACCGCCTTTTTATTGTTATGTATTATCGGCACAGACTCAATTTAACCAAAAATATTATGATAGAATAGATATATGCATAGTGTGCTCATTAAACCAGGGTAATTGCTGGAAACTCTTATATTTATAAGACAATCAGCAGGAAATCTCTTAATATCCCCTCCCTCTAGCGCAAGCAAGAGGAGGGGCCAGGTAAGAGTATCTTCAGAGACTAAAAATCTGGCATCTGGTGTATAATTATATCAGAATGGTGATATAGTCCAATCTTTATTGATAAATAAAGATATGGGCGGTTTTAAAATACCGTCGTAATAAATTATCTACTCTATAAGATTATCCCCAACCACTTGCTTTGCTAGTGGAAGGGGGGGGGGGGGGTCTTGTGGGCCGCAGCCTTTGTTTGCTATCGCATGCTTGCTGAAGCTAGGAGTGGAAATTTATTTAATAACACATTGATTATGCGAGATGTCAACAAAGGTTGACTTCTTCGTTATTTACACGCAAATACCGCCAGTGCCTTTTTCTTCTTGGTCATGAATTTATTATTACCTGCTTTTAATTATTTTTTTTTTATTAAATATACAAAAGGAGTATCCTCTAATTTACACACTAAATTCTTTAAAATAAAACCTATTAAATGTCAAGCATTTAATAAACAATATAGCACTTTAAGCTCTAAAAGTCAGAGTCCTTCTTGCCTTAGTATGAATCAATCAGATTTTCTGGAATGGTTTCGTGGTTTCACAGATGGGGAGGGTAGTTTAGGGGGGGGGGGGTAAAATTTTCATCTTTAATTTTTCAATCGGTTTACACGTGGATGATACAGATGTATTGCGTTTCATACAAAAACGTTTGGGAATAGGGTCTATCACAGGGGGGGGGGGGAAAAGCGTCTTATTTTAAGGTAACTAAACAAGAAGAACTTCTAAAAATAATAGAGATATTCCGAAATTCCCACCTAAACACAACTAAACATCTAAATTTCTTAGTATTTTCAAAAGTTTATAATCTTAATTACGAGAAACGTAATAAAACTATAGAATTAAAAGCGAAGATAGATTAGCTTTGTAGTACTATGAATAAGGAAAGATCGGATTTTAATATGCCAAAACCCATCTTCGAATTTTTCGTTATTGATTATTAGGCGCCCCTTAAGCGCCTAGAAACATATAATCAAGCCAAAGGTCGAAATCATAAACCTATGGCCTATATATCAGTAAATCAGATAGATTTTCTTACTAATGTTCTGATTCCATTTTTTGACAATTTAACCTTATTAAGTAAAAAAAGAAAAGGATTATCTTATCAAGATTGAAAATTAATTTTAAATATTCTAAACCAAGGTAAGCATTTTACTGATGAAGGTAAATAGTTAATAAATTTAATTGCTAAAGGAATTAATAGTAATAGATTATCTTCTAAATTAGCTGCAGAAGCTGCTCTTTACGAAGTTATTGCCGTTAGTACAAGGGTATTAAAACTTTTGTCTACCCCCCCCCTTCTCGCCCCTCTTTTTTTTTTATCTTTATTCTTTTTATTTTTTTTTATTATTAATAAAAAAAAGAGGGGCCTATGAAGTACAATCTGATGGTAAAATATTGATAAAATCAACAGGTACCTATTTAAAGGTAGAGGTAATGTAGGTGTTGAAGTCATTGATGATAAGGGTATAATTATATATAACTTTGATTCAATAAAAGATTGTGCTTTATTTTTTAATGTTCATAGTAGAACTATAATTAGAAGATTAGAAAACGGTGGTAATTTTGTAGAATTTAATGAAAAAAATTGATATTCAAACGAAAAGTATCCTTACCTTAAATTTAGTCGCAGGCGCGCCTTTTGTTTTTACTTTTGTTTTTCCTCTTGCTAACGAAGTAAAGCTAGAGGGTAGGTAAAAACAAAAGAGCGCGCGCAGCGCACGAGAGAAGGGAATTTTAATAGCTAAATTATCACTAAATAAAAATTAATCTAATTAAAAGTAGGTTGGCTTTATGTGATCAAAGCAGCAAAACATACTACGAAATGGCCATCTTCCAATTAACTATTTTGTTGCCTAGGCCTAGTCAACCCTTTGCTCTTACAGCTTAATTAGTCGTTAACAAACCTAATTTGTTTTCGTAAGGTTACATTACCTTCAATATAAAGACAAAAAAACTT